>CAUYPK010073624.1:0-35955 GCA_963574355.1 Loris lydekkerianus
AGGCGACGTGGAGACAGAGGAAGGAGACGAGCATCCCCAGCCAAGTAGGTAGGTCTCACATAGAGAAGTAAGGCGACGTGGAGTCAGTGAAAACAGCCCTGCAGAACAACACTATCACGAAGGTATCACTTACATAAGGAAGGCGACTTGGATACTTTTGAATGTTTGTCTGATGCCTGGCCTAGGTGTCTGGTCTCACATAGAGAAGGAAGGCGACGTGGAGACAGAGGAAGGAGACGAGCATCCCCAGCCAAGGAGGCAGGTCTCACATACAGAAGGAAGGCGACGTGGAGACAAAGAAAGGAGACGAGCATCCCCAGCCAAGGAGGCAGGTCTCACATAGAGAAGGAAGGCGACGTGGAGACAGAGGAAGGAGACGAGCATCCCCAGCCAAGGAGGCAGGTCTCACATAGAGAAGGAAGGCGACGTGGAGACAGAGGAAGGAGACGAGCATCCCCAGCCAAGGGGGGAGGTTTCACATACAGAAGGAAGGAGACGACCATCTCCAGTCAAGGAGGCAGGTCTCACAAGAAACCATCCCTGCCAATGCTGTTATCTCAGATGCCTAGGCTACAGACCCAGGAGACAGTGCACTTCTGTTGTTTGAACCACCCCGTCTGGGCTGGGCATGGTGGCTCACTCTGTAATCCTAGCCCTCTTGGAGGCTGAGACAGGCGGATTGATGGAGCTCAGGACTTCAATATCAGCCTGAGCAAGAGCGAGACCCCATCTCTACTAAATAGAAAAACCAGACAGGTGTTGTGTGGTGCCTCTAGTCCAAGCTACTTGCGAGGCTGAAGCAAGAGGACTGCTCAAGCTTGAGAGTTTGAGGTTGCTGTGAGGTATGAGGTCAGGGCTCTCTACTCAGGGTGATAGAGTGAGACTGTCTCAAAAATAAACAAACAAGCTGTCCAGTGTGTGGGACTTTGTCATGGCAGTCCTAGCAGACTAACACACCGTCTCTCACCATCCCATGGATCTGACTTTATTTATACCCGTAATTAGGGCAGAAAGGTATGGTCATATATACATATTTTTTTCATCCTATTTTCTTTAAATTATAAAAGTATACACACATATATGCATAAAAGTATTGCATATTCAGTATTGGAAGTGTACTGTTGGATGAATGTTGATGACCATATACAACTGTGTAACTGCCACCACAATCAAGATACAGCAGTTCCCTCATCTTTAAAGGTTTCCTGGTGTCCCTTCACTGTTGGGTCTCCCATCCACAGCTGCCCCCAGTCCTTCAGGCAACCATTGATCTGCTTTTTGTCAACATAGTTTTGCCTCTTTTAGAATTTCCAATAAATAGAATGTTTGCTATATTTTTGAGGTTATTTTTAAGTACAAAAGCAATACCACATTTACTTTAAGTTCAATCACATATTTTATTTTTAGGGATGTAAAAATCAAATGGGATGGCATGGTGAAGAGCGCATAGGAATGAATTGGACAAACCTGTGTTTGAATCCTGGCTCTGTCATGTGGGCGGAAGATACCTCATCTGAAAAAGATGGGTGCCATCACCTACCCTCAGGGAGCTTGTGAGACAACTGAGATATGTGTTTGAAGTACCTGGCCAAGTTTGTTTTTACAACCTTTTTACGATCATGGCTTATGAAGACTTACAATCAGATTCCTTCTTCTGGGTACGTCAGTGTCAGAAATGAGGCAGGGCTTTTTCCCAAGAGGGCCAAGACATGTTGTGAATCAAAAACATTGTCAAAATTGAAGAGCCACCCTATAGTTCAGGACTTTAAAACAGGCCAATTTTGATAAAGTTCCTTTCTTTCCTGTTTTACATGTGTGTGGAAGGGGTGGGAGTAACAGGTGTAGAGTCTGCATTAGAGAAATGCTTTCTCCTAGGTCAGGAGTGAGCTGGATATCAGGCCCTTGGGCTTTGAGGGGGCTTCTTATGCTTCTGCCACAGAGGTGGACCTAAGTGGGAGTCATTCCATATCCTATAAAGGAAAACAAGTGACTCCAGGTCCAGTAATCATGGTGGCAGAGATGGTGGCAAGCACCAAGCAAGCAGCTCTTAGTTAACGAACACTCTGGGCCGTGCTTGGTGAAAATGTTCTCATTTCTTCTTCACAACAGCTCTGTGCAGCAGATTGTGGTATCTGAATTCTACAGAAGGGGAAACAGGTGAACAGAGTCTGATTCCCAACATGAGGCAGAGGAGGAAACTGAGCCCCATCATTATGGCCTGAGTCTGAGCTCTGCCCCCCATCTGCACTGCCTTACCCTTCCCTCAGGGCTCTGTGCATGCACAGAAGCTTCCCCCAGCAGTACTCACTATAAAAGTAGGTTGCCATCAGATACAATTCTGCAAATTTTCAGATGAGGCAAAACAATGAAGAAAATGCTCAATGCCAGTGCCAGGACTAGACAGAAAGCAGGGAACCCTGTGGCCCAAGACACCAGGTTTCTCACTGATCCACATCCTATACACACCTGTGATTTCCAGTAAGAAAACCCCAGGGATGAGTCTCTTATGAAGCGGGGAATGCTCAGCCAAGAGCATGAAATTTCCAAGATATGCCAACCTCCTGGAAGAAGATGTTCTCTTCCAGAACATTCAAGGAGAGCATGTTGAAAGGTCAACGTGTGACAGAAGCTTTTCCACCGTCATTCACAGATAAAAGTACCAGATTGAAAATAGACTTTGGCCATGTTTCTAAATTAAAAAGCAGTTCAGTAAATGTGCTTCCTTTATCACTTGTCCCGTAGGAATGCTGTGTCCACTGTGAGATCTAATACCAAAGCCAGGCCTAACACAGGGGAGAGGAGGTGCAGGAGAGTGTCCCCCATGGGGGACGCAGAGCCAGCCATGTTGGACTAATGTCCCTGCTCCGTTGCTAACCAGCCTAGTGTCCCACCTTCATCCAAAGGGCCCCCACACACCTATGCTTCACATCACTGAGAAAACATATTAAGTACTGACTAACCAGTATAGGAAACTCCCTCCCAACAGTATTGGTTTTCCTATTCCCTTTTAATGTCTAAGAGACACACCCAACTTCCCAAAGTCTTTCTCAAGAATCCTTTTGCAAGAAACACAGAGGAGACAATTCCCCTAAATGTGCACACCATCCAACAACCTTTATAGCAACAGTCTTCAAAAACAGCTTCCTCATGTGATCCCTGAAATAAATTTTAAAAATGAGGTCCTTCCTTTAACATTATTTTTTAACATAACTATGCATATTATTATGTTGAAATAGCTGCAAAGGATATAATTCCAGGAGTAATAGATCACACACAAGCTTTAAATATATTTTTGATAAAATCTTAGAGAGTTAAATATTCAGCTTGTAGAAAATGTCTGCCATATAAACTAAGTGAAAACCAAGGTGTGTCCTCAAGCAGGCCAAGTTTAGGAAAGATGAAATGTACAAGTTAGACTCCCTTAGAAAGATGCAAATCACGTCCCCTCCAGTGAAAAGTCCATTGCTCAGGGTTCCTCCTTTCCTTGGTCCTCAGCACTTTAGATTTCCCCTCACAGGAAAAGAGGATCACAGGGTACACCTGGGTATCTGACACCTGGCACAGATTGTTTTAATACCCTCTCTGTATTGACAACTGATGATTTATTGATAAGTAAATTAAAAAAAAAAAAAAAAAGGAACGACTGCAAACAGCACAATTTAAGCAACCTCTAATTATAGCACTAAGAAAGATATGTGTATGTTATTTTGCAAAATGTTTTTACTTTAAAAAATAAGTATTAATTTTAAAGATATTGCTAAAATTCAGTAACTACTTCATGTGTGAATGGAAATTTATGTTTACCGAAGAAAAATCTGACGCCTTGCAGTTTTCACACTTTCTCTGTTTTAAACTTCAAATACAAATATAAACTCCAAGTGGTCACACAGAGTGACAGAATTGAAATAACTTACATTTGGTTTCTTCATCTTTATAAATACTGAGCTCAGTGGTTTTTTTTTTTTTTTTTTTTCTTTTCAGTTTTTGGCTGGGGCTGGGCTTGAACCTCCGGCATATGGGGCCAGCACCCTACTCCTTTGAGCCACAGGTACTGCCCCTCAGTGGGTTTTTTGAGACAGAGTCTCACTTTGTTGCCCTGGGTAGCGTGCTGTAGCATCATAGCTCACAGCAACCTCAATCTCTGGGCTCAAGAGATCCTCTTACCTCAGCCTTCTGAATAGCTGTGACTACAGGTGCCCTTCACCTTGCCCAGCTAGTTTTTCTAATTTTAGTAGAGACAGATCTTGTCTGGTCTTGAACTCCTGACCTCAAGCAATCCACCCACCTTGGCTTCCCAGAATGCTAGGATTACAGGTTTGAGTCACTGTGCCCAGCCTTGTGCTCAATGTTTATTTTAACCTATTTTTTAAAAAGTATAGTCTGAGACATGAACTGTGTCCAATTCCAAACTGTTAGGTCCTTACTCTCAAAATGAGAGCTTGTGGCTGAGTGTGTTGGGAGTTGCTGTAAATTATTGGTTCTCTGAGTTAACTGCCATGTTCTTAAATATGTTAATTTAAGCTTGCATATATATTATTAGACCTCAATAGTCACTGCAGCAATTAAAAACTCTTAGACCAACAAAATAATCGTTCAGGCAGGGGAACTTTAATATCAATATTGTTTAGAATCTCACAATGATAATAAAGCAGACCATTTTGTTGCTTTATTATTCTCTTTGAATTCTCTACAGATCATCCCCCTGCCACTTTAATTTCTCCATTTGGGGTGGATATCACCCACAACCCTGCCTTGATTTGCTGCTGGAGGATTAATAACCATCTTTGGGAAGGATGAAAATACAAGGGTTTAGGTGAGATGATGAAGTTCTCTTTTCCTTCACAGCCTTAGAGATATATCCGTGATCCATGGGGAGGGTGTCAGCTCTAGGCAGAAATACTGCTTGTTTATGGCTGTTAGTAAGTGGAATAGGTGGATAGTAACTAGACAGCAGTCAGAATATGTTTGCAGGTTCTACTATGAAAAATTTGCAGGTTTGTTTACAGATGCTTGGCAAGGGTGTATGAAACACATAATAGCAAACTGAAGTAACACAGCCTGTACAAAATACGTCAGGTTGAATGGTTTTCAATCATGTCCTATCTACTGAAAGCCTGAAGTAAGATTTATGGGTCAGGGTATAATCCAAAAGCACAGCAAAGTTAGCTTCATCTTCCGTAAGTGAATGTGTTCACTAAGTCCTAAAAAAGGTTAGAGGCAGTTAAATCAGGTCGAGGTCCACTACCACCAGCTCATTAACCAAGAATCTAACTATTATTCTTCACCACCCTCCATAGTACCAATGACGGGTAAGATTCCCAAAACTGGGACAACCTAAGACAGGATATGGAGAGGCTGCACGGTGGATTACATTCATAGTACCCAAAGACGGGTAAAATCACTCTGCGTTCAGTCAACCTAAGACAGGGACCAAACCATTGATGTTTGTATCCCCATGACAGGTAAGACTGAAACTGCAAGAGCAGGCAACCTAAGACAGGGGCTATGTTTTTCCGCAATACAAAAAACAAAAGAGGGAATTGTTGGGCCCTGCCATGTGCCTGAGGCCTAGTGCAACTTCCAGAGCCTAACTAGAAGTAGATCCATCGAGCTACTTCTGCATAGCAATGACTTAGCAAGGCCCAGCCTGAAACTGCCTCTACCTAGATACAGCGAACGTGGTACCATGCCATTGGCCCAACCCTGTCATGGATTTCATCCCCCACCTTCTTTCCCCACCCCTTCCCCACGCTCTATATAAGCAGCTGCTTGATGCAATAAAGTTGAGTTCCTGCTTAAAAAGTAAATAAATAAATAAATAAAAATAAAAAAATTATATCTGAAAAAAAAAAAAAAAAAAAAGAAAGAAAAACTAAGAATAAGAGCCCATATAAGGTATTTCATCCCAGGCCAGTTCTCTCACAGTGGCTGAGTATACTACAGCAAAAGAGATATCCTCTCTACCATCCCAGATGCTCATTCCTCACAGAACTCAAGCTGTAAAATGAGCAGGGAAGGGGTACATTTTTTTCTCAGGAAGAAAAACAAGCGCAGTTGGCTGGGAGCAGTGCCTCATGCCTGTGATCCCAGCACTCTGGAAGGCCGAGGCAGAAGGATTGCTTGAGGTCAGAAGTTTGCAAACAGCCTGAGTAAGAGGAAGACCCCATTTATGCTAAAAATAATAATAAAAAAAAATAGCTGGTGCTGTAGTAGGCATCTGTAGTCCCAGTTTCTTAGAGGCAGAGGCAGGAGAATTAGTTGCACCCAGGAGTTTGAGGTTACTGCGAGCTAGACTATGTCATGGTACTCTAGTCAGGGGGGAAAAAAAAGAAATGTCAATTGATTACATTGATCTCTACATCTTGTCAATAAAACATTATCAGTGAGCTTATGCTCAGAAGAGCAAACAAGATAAAAAGAAAAATCTACCCAATTTTTGAAAATTACATCATCAATTAGCTATTACATCGAGTTGCCCTTATAAGCAATTTTATTGTTTTGTTTTATTATAAGCGTGCACATTCTGTATCCCATTTCACGTTCAGGGAGCCTCACTGTGGTCGGTGGCATTATCCTCCTTTACAGAAGTACAAACTAAGGTCAGAGAGTTTAAGAAAATCGTCTAAGCTATTAGTGTCAGAAGTAGTTTCAGAACTCATTCTGATCCCCTTATACCCCAGCGTCTCTTCATTAAAGAGCTACAAAATCTTTGAACTGACAAGTTAATTGTAAGCCAAGGAGAGAAGAACAACAACAAAAACTTTCATTATAGAAGATTCTGATTTACAGGGCAGTATGAAGAAGTATTTTGCTTTCTACTACTCAAAGATAATCATGAGCAACGAGTGGTCACTTGTCACCTGGCCGAGTTCAAGGCAGAGTGGAGAGTCAGGGTAGAAGGCTATGGGAGAAGGAGAGAGTTCCTCACTCCAGGCAGCACTTCAGACTGTATGCTTCCCCAAGGCAAGAAGGCTGGCACGGCTGGGGAGGAGAGTCTTGGGTCTGATGGGGGACACAGTATTCCACCTCAAGCTTCTGTTTAGCTCTTGTCTTTCAAGGGTAATGTTTGAGAGATTCCAACATTACTGTAGGGGTTGTAAAAGCATTGAAAAGACCCAATTTAAAACAAGACGTCTTATTTTCCAACAAATACCCTTATTAGGCTTAATAAAAAGCTTATATCAAGCCTGAAAAGAAGAGAAAAATGACTACTCTTTCTTTTGTCTACCAGTCTTCCTGATGGAAAGCCTGAAGGCTGAAGCCTGACCCTACACGGAGCAACATAATCTACAGGGTGGTTATTGTCGCTAGGGACTCTGCACAGAAAGCTGGGGTAGAACCCTTTCTAGAGGCTATAACCCAAAGGAGAAGAGAGAACAAATTACATCTTGCCAGGCTCTATGCATTGACTTATACTAAAAGTGTGTGAAAGTGGCTGATATTAGCCATTTGCAAGGAGAAATCCTAAATATAGCTTAAAGGCTAGGGTGACATGAGAGATCCCTCAGTTCTGGGCAGAGGAATCTTTCTAAATCAAAGTGCATGGAATGGTGGTGGCACTGCTGGCGGCAATAGCAGGAGAAGTCACCGCTGTTGTGCTGAGCAGCACATCTGGGGTAATTCCCCTGTACCATTCACTATGCTGAGTACTTCCTATATATTAACCCATTCTTTTTTTCGTATAATTTTATGAGATAGGCATCATTTGGTTCATTTTACAGATGAAGAAACAGAGGCATAGGGATTTTTAATAACTTTCCTCAAGTCAAACAGCTAGTAAGTAGAATGTCTTGGAGATAAGCCCAGGCTTTCTGGGCCCAGGAGCCACGCTGCTTCTAACCAAAAGATTATTACCCAGTGGTAGGCAGATAAGTGGTATATTTGAGAAAGGACTGTTTTCCACTCTGGCTGGACAATAGGCCTTCTCGACAATGACAATATTGATATTTTGGGATGGACAGTTCTTTGTTGCAGTGGGCTGTCCTCTGTCTACACTGGGAGATGTTTAGCAACACCTTGGCACCCAGACCCTAGATGTCACTAGCACCCCCACCCTGCAGCTATGAGCATCTAAAACAGCTCTAGAAATTGCCACATGTCTTTTGAGGGAATAGTGGCTCCCAGTTGAGTGCCACTAGGCTAGCATGTAATGTATAAACCTGGAGAAAGGTAGATAAAATATATTAGAACTATAAATATTCTCAAACTCTATCATGAAAGCTGTGGGAATGTGCGCTATAGAGAGAAAGGTACCCTTTGAGGTTTAATGACCAAATGTGCAGCAGTGAAGGGCAGGAGGTGTTGTGAGAACCTACACTCAATTCATGGTTGGCAGCTCAGGATGGCTTCTCAGACTTTAAAAGTCTGTATTCACAAATTCTGCAGATACAGATGGTAAAGGGTAATGTAAAAGTTCAGGCAATCGCTTCACTCAGTGGTCCCTGGGATGCTCTCAGTCCTGACCTGAAAGTTCAAACCTCAAACTAGGTTTTCAGGAAAGAAAGCTACTAGATCCAGGAAAAACAAAAAACTGGCCACTGACCTTTCTGAAGAAACTCTGACAATGTCAGATCCCAGGTCATAGTGGAAGTATGAACACAGTTATGCAAACTTGACAGAGGTCATCTCTACCAAAATATTGACTGGACACAGGGTAACGATGGAATAAAATAGAAGTATTCTTTCCCCAAGTCTCTATATAAATGAAATTTTAAACCAAGGGGGTATATGGTTAGAGTATATGGTTACAAACAGGAAAAAAAAAAAAAAATCCATGCACCTTGTATATTCTATAATAAGCACATTACCTTTATAAAATAAAATATGGTTTAATTTTTTTAATTTGAAATTTTATGGTTGAAATTGATATCTGACCTCTATTTCTGGTGGTGAGTAGACAATACTGACATAAATTCAATCTATTTTCCAAAATCAACATTCTTTTCTGCTGCTTGTTCTGGTTCCAACAAATTCTTTATCATAGATGTCTTCAATAAGTTTAAGGAAGGTGCCACCTTTGCCTACTTTCTTAAGTATTTTTGTTAGAAAAGGATGCTGAATTTTATCAAATACCTTTTCTACATCTATTGAGAGGATCATATGGTTTTTGCTTTTGGTAATATGGTGGATTACATGTATGGATTTGTATATGTTAAACCAGACTTGCATCCCTGAGATGAAG
Organism: Loris lydekkerianus; assembly: GCA_963574355.1. Classification (NCBI taxonomy): domain Eukaryota; kingdom Metazoa; phylum Chordata; class Mammalia; order Primates; family Lorisidae; genus Loris; species Loris lydekkerianus. The sequence goes on from CAUYPK010073624.1 coordinate 9,182, forward strand.
TCTGCTTGATTGTGATGTGTATTTTTTTAATGTGTTGCTGTAGTCTATATGCTAGGATTTTATAGTGTTTTTGTGTGGATATTCATTATTGAAATTGGTCAGTAGTTGTCCTTTTTATTTGGCTCCTTTCCTGGTTTTGGTATCAGGGAGATGTTTGCTCCATAGAAGGTGTTGGGGGAAGGTTCCTTCCTTCTCAATATTTTAGAGTAGGTTCTTCAATATAGCTACAAGCACTTTTTTGAAGCTTTGGTAGAAATCTGGTGTGAAGCTATCTGGTCCAGGTTTTTTTGGGGGGTGGGCAGAGAAGCTTTTTTATTGTTTCTTTAATTTCAGTGCTTGATATTGGTCTGTTGAAGGGCTCTCTTTCTTCCTGGTTAAGCCTATAGAGATGGTATGATTCTAGCTATTGGTCCATTTCCTTCACATTGTCAAATTTCTGGGCATAGAGTTTTTTTGTAGTAGAGATAATCTCTTATATCACTGTGGTATCTATTGTTATTCTCCCTTTTTCATTTTTGATTGAGGTTATTAGATATCTTTTCTATGTCTAGTTAATATGGCCAAAGGTTTAAAGTCATGTATGACAAACCCATAGCCAATATCATACTGAGTGGAGTAAAAGTGAAAACTTTTCCAGAACACCATAGAATATTATGCAGCTTTAAAGAAAGATGGAGTCTTTACCTCGTTCATGTTTACATGGATGGAGCTGGAACATATTTTTCTTAGTAAAGTATCTCAAGAATGGAAGAAAAAGTATCCAATGTACTCAGCCCTACTATAAAACTAATTTATGGCTTTCACATGAAAGCTATAACCCAGTTACAGCCCACAAATAGGGGGAAGGGAGAAAGGGAGGGGAGGGAGAGGGGAGGCGGGTGGAGGGAGGAGGATTGGTGGGATTAAACCTGCAGTGCATCTTACAAGGGTATATGTGAAACTTAGTAAATGTGAAATGTAAATGTCTTAGCACAATAACTAAGAAAATACCAGGAAGGCTATGTTAACCAGAGTGATGAAAATGTGTCAAACGGTCTATGAAACTAGTGTATGGTGCCCCATGATCACATCAATGTACACAGCTATGATTTAATAAAAAAAAAATAAGTAAATAAAATAAAATAATTTACTGTACAAACGTGATTCATTTCAAAAGAAGGTATGCATAAAAATTAAAAGCAAAAACTTTAGGGCCATGCGTGGTGGCCCAGGAGTTAGAGACCAGCCTGAGCAAGAATAAAACCCCATCTCTAAAAATAGCTGGGCATTGTGGCAGGCTCTGGTAGTCTCAGCTACTTGGGAGGCTGAGGCAAGAAGATTGCTTGAACCCAAGAGTTGGAGGTTGCTGTGACATATTTCACCACAACACTGCCAAGGGCAGCCAAATGAGACTGTCTCATAAATAAATAAATAAATACTTTATAATGCTTGCTATATGGCAAACAGCCTTCAAAGCAGTTTATATGTATAACTCATTTAATCCCCACAACAATTTCACATATTTTTGTCTCTATTTCACGGATGAAGAACTTAAGGAGCAAAATAGGTAAACGACTTGCTAAAGTTTCTCTCGTTGTAAGCAAGTGGTGTATCTGAACCAGAAAATTTAGCATAATGGTCCATTTTCTTATTCTAATGATTACATAGAGAATACTAAATTACTCGATCCAAATTTTATAACTGACAGGTTTGGCTAAGGCTATCATCTAGGTTATCCGATCTCTACTCTACTATGGTTTCATTACACATGAAATACATAGTGAAGAAAGTATGAATAACAACAAAGAGAAAGGAAGGAGGAAATACAGAATGGAGCAGAAGCAGCATAAATAACCTGAGTATTATAATATTATTACTATACAAGTGTTTAAATTTTTAAGGTTTTAAACTTTACTACTCCTTAAATTCTTAATATAAAATCCTCTTCACATGAGGAACATCACAAAAACTTGGTAATGCCTGCTAATCTTGTAGCCTTGCTACTTTCTTCCCTAAAACTGTACGTTAAAAAAATAGTAAAATATGAACCAAATCTATAGAATTCTAATATCTTACTAAGATAAATTTTAAGTTCCCTATACTATAATGAGTATACAGTAGATGTGCTTTGACATTACATTTGCAATTCATCTCTGAGTGGTACTGAGTGGATTGGGCTCATTAAGGAAACATTGGGATCACTGGATATTACATTTCAAAAACTTTAGGTTTACATATGTCAAATCTTCCTAAATTTGTATACATAGTCATAATCAATCACAATCAAAACCACAGTGGTTGTGTGTGTGGACATTAATAATCTGCCTGTAAAATGCACATGGAAATACAGTGGATCAAGAGAAGCTAACATGATCTCAGATTGTCTTGATGAAGATGAACACAGTTAGTAGATTTAAATTACTTGATTTTTAAGAAATTGAGTATGGCTAAAATAATGCACACAGGATAGTTTAGGCAAAAATAATGTGCAAATAGATCAATGGGTCAGATTAAACTCCAGAAATAAACCCACGTTGTCATTTATGGCAAAGAAAACCGGATAATGAAGCTGTGGTCTTTTCAATTAATGTATTAGTCAACCGAGTATTTCCATAAAATTTGGCATAGGCCTTCTATATTACTTTACATTGTGACTGAAAATATATTTCAGGTGAATTTTTGGCATGAATTTGAAAAGGTGGAATTTGAAACTTCTTAAAGATTTCATGAACTAGACATAAAAACACTAACCACAGAGTAAAAATAATTGATAAATTTTATTCAGCATTAAATTATATATAAATCATATATATAAAACATAATTTGTCAAGACTAATCAGGAATATATAAAACATCATAAGACAGATCTTTAAATGTTAAGGCAATTATATTTTTTTAAAAAGATAAATATCTTATGAAGGTTGTTTACCCAAGAAAATACCCAGGGGCTAATAAAAACATGAAAATGTAATTCTTCTGAAAATTGTAAAATAGAACCATTAGCCATGCATCCAACAAAAATGCTAGGTACTAAGAACAAAAAGATATTACCTAACCCCAGTAAGAATAGCCCATATCACAAAGTCTCAAAGCTGCAAATGCTGGCGTGGATATGGAGAGAGGAAAACACTTTTACGCTGCTGGTGGGACTGCAAACTAATACGACCTTTTTGGAAGAGAGTATGGAGAATCCTTAGAGAACACAAATTAGACCTCCCATTTGATCCTGTAATCCCATTTCTAGGTATCTACCCTGATGAAAAATAATCCTTATATCCTAAGGACATTTGCTCTAGACTGTTTATCACAACTCAATTTACAGTCGCCAAAATGAGGAAACAACCCACCAACCCAGGAATGGATTAACAAGCTATGGTATATGTAGACCATGGAATACTATTCAACCATTAAAAAAGATTGAGACTTTACACCTTTTGTATTAACCTGGATGGAGTTTGAACACATTCTTCTTAGTAAAGCATCATAGGATTGAAAAAGCAAGAATCCAATGTCCTCAATTCTAATATGACGGCAGTAGATGACCTCATACAGGGGCAGGGTAGGGGAATGAGGGAGCAGTGAGAGGTGAGGGGGCAGGGGGCTAGGTGGTCACAGTGTATGGCACACCTCTTGGGGGTGGGACACAATTATAAAAGAGACTTTATCTAACAAATGCAATCAGTGTATCCTCATTCTTCAAACCCTCAATGAATCTGAAACAACAAAATCCAAACCAAAAAAATAAAAATAAAAAATAAGAACTCTAATACTGATAATTGTCAATGAGGAAGTGGAGAAACCACCACGCTCCCTAATGATTCTATGTGTGACTACAAGGACTGCTATTCTGGATCTTAATGTTCCCTCCAGATTGTATTAATTTTCTATCGCTGCTATACTAAAGCATCATGAACTTAGTGGCTTAAAATAACAGAAATTGAATATCTCACAGTTTGGAGGGTGAGAACTCTCACTAAGCTCAAATAAGGTGTCAACACAGAAACATTCCTTCTTGAGGTTCTATTGGAGAATCTATTTTCACCCTTTACAACATCTGGACTTCTGGCATTCCTTGGTTTGTGACATTTTCTTGATCTTCAAATATAGCAGAGTAGCAATTCTTTCTCTAAAATTCTGTCACCTGAATAATCCAGAATAATCTTCCTATCTCAACACCTAAAGTCTTGCAAAGTCTTCTTTTGCCAAGTAACATATTCACAGGTTCTGGGAATTGGGATAGTGATACCTTTGGGGAAGAGTATAATTTTGTTTACCAAACATATATTTAAACCCCTGAAAGATCTTAAAGTGACTTTTTCTTCTCCCTGAAACCTGTTAAACCTCACGTGTTATTATCCTGATTAATAACATTACCACACAAGAAATATATCTGAATGTTATCTCAATTCTTTCCCTCTCCCTCAAAATCTCTAACTTCTCTGAGCTCCAGCCTGCTCCTCTCCTCTGCCTCCCCCCTCCCTTTCCCACGCTCTCAGTATCTCTCATCATCTCTACTTGACCTAATGCAGAAACATCCTAACCAGACTTCCTATTCCTAGTAACTCTCAAATCCATCTGTCAGATTTGTCTTATAAGAGGGCAAATACTCCATGTTACTCCTTAATTTGACCAATTTTGATGGCTAATTGTTTACTAGAAAATGAAGTTAAATTACATTTTAAGGTTTACAAGGATCTTTATGATACGAGCACAGCCTATCTCATTGCTCCCACAGAAGATCTTGGCTAATGAAATTGTTCTCTCAGCTCCAAATCTCCCCTTCTGATTAGGCATCATGAGTCTGAAGCTGAGATTCTGCAAAACCAAGAATTCTTCTGACTGTATCTCTTCTCTTTGCGATAAACTCTTCTTGAACTCTTCTTGACTTGTTTTTAGGCCCCGACAGAGACTGCATATCTGAACACGTGTCATCAAGTGATAAAGGAATTTTACTGACCCATAATGAAGTGGGTGTTACCTAACTCAGCCAGCCAAAACGGTAGGCATGCATCATCAAGGACAAATAGAATCTGAAAACCTTAACTCCAGCCGATCTAACAGCACAAGATGTTGTATGAGCAGGGAGCTGAGACTCCTAGAACACCTGCTCTATTTTCACCCCTTCCTCTCCTCTCCCTTAGTTCACATCTACCTTTCCATTGAATTCACATGGCACTAGGTGATTAATGAGCAAAATATTTTGCTTTTTTTAACAGAATTCTTTCATGACATACTAGTATCAAGCAGAATAGGATGGCTACAGTACCATAATCTTCTTGACTTAAATTCTACAAATAACATTCTTGACTTAGTCTAAGAGTTAATGCCCATCAACCCATAGTGGATTGATAAATTGTGGAATATGTACACCATGGAATATTATTCAGCCTTTAAAAAGATGGAGACTTTACCTTTTTTATGTTTACATGGATGGAGCTGGAACATACTCTTCTTAGCAAAGTATCTCAATATTGGAAGAAAAAGTATCCGGTGTACTCAGCCCTAATATGAAACCAATTTATAAACACCCACACTTCCATATGAAAGCTATAACCCAACTATAGCACAAGATGAAGGGGAAAGAGGAGGAGGAGAAGAGGGAAGGGGAGGGGGGAGGATAATTGGTGAGACCACACTTATGGTGCATTTTACAAGGGTACATGTTAAATCTACTAAGTGTAGAATATAAATGTTTTAACACAAGACATTTCATCAACACCAGTTTGATAAAAGTATTTCAAACTGTATATAAAACCAGCACATTGTACCCAATAATTGCATTAATGTACACAGCTATGATTTAACTTAAAAAATGCCAAATAAATAAAATTTAAAAAAAGAAAGCATTAGTCTCCTAGACTAACTATTAGACTAAGTCAAGAAGGTTGTAGTACTGTAGCTATCCTTGAAAGACAGAAATGAAGATATTACTAATAGGCAGAACTGAGAGAATCATAGTTATTTACCTTATGCTGAGAAATGGTTATAAATATGGACTTGCACAAATTATTGGGTAAAGGCTAATGGTTTGACCTAATTACCAGGAACCAGGAAGAAAGGATAGAGGATGGAAAATTTGAAAGACATATACATATACATTTTTAGAATAGTACAAAGATTTTTTGCTTACATTTGAATGCTTGCCAGAGTGTGAGAAGGTAGGATATGCAGACAGACTTATATACACATATGTATTTGTGGACATCACTAAGTCTTTTTCTCCAGCCTTTGTGCTACTAGCTTAATGAACGTAAGTATGCCATGGTCTGGACAACAGAGATGGAATCTATATATGGACTCAACAAAAATGGACTTTTCCTCACCAAGTCTGATCTGGCTACCACAACTACTAAGTAGCTAATTTTCCCAGAACAGAGAAAAATGCTACCCTGGTATAAAGCCACTAATATGGCACCTTTCCCTGGGGAGATTAGCCAGACATCTGGTGGGAAATTGATTACCCGAGATTCCTTCCAACATGGAAATGTCAACTATTTTGCTTGATTAAAATAAACACATAGAGACTCCATTGATATGCATTTCATGAACTTAATTCTGCCAGTATAAAAATCTGTGGACTTTGGGAATGACTTGGTTATGTTCTAGCATTCCACCCTAGCTTTGCCTCTGCCAGGGGATTCATTCTGTATCAAAGTAAGTGTCACAATTGCCTCCTGCCTTTGTAACTGACTAGCCTTCTTACAGAGGATGCCAAAATAACATATACTCATTTTATAAAAGAAAAAACTGTACTAAAGTTGCAATGCTCAAGTCATTTTTGGATTTTGCATCTATGAGAAATATGAAATACAATAAAATGTTTTCAATATATATTGTGTATTATAATTTTAATAGTTTTTTTTTTCCTTTCTTAAATGTGTATACATTTTTTGACACCCTCTGTATATCACTCAAAATATACTGTTGTGGAAAATCAACATATAGCCTAAAATATTACCAAACACTGAATTACAAAACTAGCTGGAAAACAACATTTGAAAATTCATGTTTATCTTTTAGGATATAGAAAGTACAGATTCTATGTAATTATGGTATATATTTAGTTTTGCTTAAGATCAAATAGATGAATCTAGGAACCAAAGGCTGGTTCCTCACTATTACTCGTAATAATTTACTCATACAAGTTTGGCTTTCTTTTTATTTATTTATTTATTTATTCATTTATTTACTTATTTATTTGAGACAGAGCCTCAAGCTGTTTCCCTGGGTAGAGTGCTGTGGCATCATAGCTCACAGTAACCTCCAACTCCTGGGCTCAAGAAATTCTCCTGCCTCCACCTCCTAAGTAGCTGGGACTACAGGTGCCTGCCACAATGCCCAGCTATTTTTTGGTTGTAGCTGTCATTGTTGTTTGGCGGGCCCAGGCTGGATTCGAACCTATCAGCTTAGGTGTATGTGGCTGGCATCTTAGCCGTTTAGGCCACAGGCACTGAGCCAATTTTGGCTTTCTATTCTCAATTTTAGCCAATGTTAATTTGAAGGTCTCAGTTCTCCTGGAAGGTGACAGTAGCCATTTCACCCTACCAGACAAAGAAACTAGAAGAATTAAAGTGTTGGTTGGGTAAAAAGTAAATCAAGACATAAGCTATTTAAAAAAAAAAAATTATATATATATATATATATAAAACAAACAATCATAGCCTCTTGATCAGTGATAGAACCAAGGACTGATGCAATTATATGTATTTTCTTCCTTATGTGTTTTGTGTATATACACACAGACAGGTTTATATTAAGCATTTCACTCTTCCACTTTTACTATTATTTTATTTAAGAATTCTAATGGTGCTTAGCTTTACAACTTATCTCTTTATTACAGAATGTTATGGAGTCGTCATAACTGAATGAGAGCAGTTGTTTATGTTGCTCAGAAATGTATGTTATGACTGTGTCACAAAGATCATACTGCTATGATAAATTGGTGACCCCCACATTTTTTTGGATAGACGATACAATGTCTTGATAAAGAGTATTGTTTATGTTCCATATTGTCAGGTGAAAGTATAAGTACTACAAGGATCTGAGTGTTAAAATGTATAGAAGAATGCATGTGAATGCCGCCTGATCCAGTGAGGTCACAGGGATAATAATTATTTCACTCCATTCCAAAAGCAGCCTCCTTGTGATACTGAGACTGGAGATACCACAAACATTCTTTTCTGTCAGTTTACTTTTTATCAGGCTCTACAAACAAACAAACAAAAAAAAAAAAACAAAAAAAAAAACACCAACAGAATATTTTGGAAACAGGAAATGTTCTGTTTTATTTATTTATTATTTTTATTTTCATAATTATTCTTGTCATAACTATTCTTATCCAGCTTCCTCTGTTCACCAAGACGTATTTATATTGCACATTGAAATGTATCAGCACCTGCTGAAAAACAATTTCCCTTCAGAGATCTGAGCCCCACCTCACAGGTACTGTCCTCTAAGTTTTTCTAGTCTGATCATATTTATTGCTTCCATTCGTTCAGTTAGCCCAAAAGTTGGGTAGCTAATTTTGCTGTTATTTATTTCTTTATTTAGAGACAGAGTAGAGTGCCATGGTGTTAGCATAGCTCACAGCAACCTCAAACTCCTAGATTCAAATGATCCTCCTGCCTCAGTCTCTTGAGTAGCTGGGACTATGGGCACCCACCACAATGCTCGACTAATCTTTCCTATTTTTAGTTAGAAATGGAGTTGTGCTTTTGCTCAGGCTGGTCTCAAAGTCCTGAGCTTAAGGGGTCCTCCAGCCTTGTCCTCCCAGAGTGACAGGATTACAGGCATGACCACCATGCCCAGCACTGTTGTAATCACATTTTATCTTAAATTTATTTATAACTGTAACTAATTCTATAAAGATATTCTCTCTGTTGAAATTCCTAGTGGTCTTTCTGTTTTATTAACCTGAAATGGACTTACCCACCACCGTTGCTTACAATTAGTACCATATTCTTTAGCCATCCTGAAGTCTTGAAGTTCTTCAAATACAGCAAATTCTTTTTGCATCAATGATTTGACATATCAATACACTCCCCCTGGAATGTCTTACAGCTGCTGTTTGTTCACCACAGATCCAGAATAAAGGATCTCAGATACTCATCATGGTCTGAGAAGTGCGAGCTCTACCAGTGAGGCAAGTGAAAGAAAGGATATCCAAATCAGGAAAGAGGAGGCCACACTATTGCTATTTGTTGACAGTACAATCTTATATCTAGAAAATCCCAAGATTATACTAAGATCTCCTTGTATTGATAAATAAATTCAGCGAAGTATGCGGTTAAAAAAATCAGGGTTTTTAATATATAAATCAGTAGTATTTCTATATACCAATAACAGTCAAGCCATGAGTCAAATTATAGACACAAAAACAATCACAATAACTACAAGGAAAATAACACAGCTAGGAATATACTTAACCAAGGAGGTGGAAGATCCCACAAAAGGAGGACTACAAAACTCTGAGGAAAGAAATCACACAGGATATTTATAAATGAAAAAATATCATGCTCATTGATAGGAAGAATCAACATTAGTAAAATGTCCATACTACTTAAAGTGACTTTCAAATTTAATGAAATCTCTATTAAATTACCAACATGATACTTCACAGATCTAGAAAAAAAATAATTCTATGCTTTGTTTGGAACCACTAAAGAGCCCAAATGGCCAAAGGAATATTAAGTAAAAAGAACAAATCTGGTGACATCACATTATCAGACTTCAAACTATACTACAAGTCTATAGTAACCAAAACAGCATGGTACTGGTACAAAAATAGAGAAATAGACCAATGGAATAGAAAAGAGAATGCAGATATAAAAATATCTACTGACAAGCATCTGATCTTCAAATAAAAAAGAAAATCAGGTACACTGGAGGAAAGAAGCCCTATTCAACAAATGGTACTGGGAAAATTGGATAGCCACATGCGGAAGAATGAAATAGGACCTTTATCTCCCAATACTCACAAAAATTAATTTAAGATGAATAAATACTCAAATCTAAGACATGAGACCATAAGAATTCTAGAAGAAAATACATGTTCAAAAAAGAAACCCTTCCAGATATCAGCCTAGGCAAAGAATTTATAACCAAGCAATCATGGCAACAGGAAAAAAAAAAAAAAAAAAAAAAAATTTAATAAATGGGATTTGATTAAATAAAAACTTCTGCATAGCTGAGGAAACAATCAACAGACCACTTATAGAATGAGAAAAAATATTTGCAAGCTTCATATCTGATAAAGGGGTAATATCCACAATTTACAAAGAACTATATGTTTTGTTTCAAAACTTTGACTATTACAGATTTAGATAGAGGGGTTATATGTTCTTATTTTCATTTCAGAGAGTCTATTTTTTAACTCAGAGAGAATTATAATACCTAAACATTTTCGACCACATCATATAATATGAACAATGCTTTTTATTATTTGGCGCCCGTAGCACAGTGGTTATGGCACCAGCTACATACATCAAGGATGGCAGGTTCGAATCCGGCCCGGGCCTGCTAAACAACAATGACAACTGCCCAAAAAAAATAGCCGGGCATTGTGGTGGGTGCCTGAGACAAGAGTATTGCTTAAGCTCAAGGATTTGAAGTTGGTGTAAGCTGTGACACCACAGCACTCTACTGAGGGCAAAGTGAGACTCTATCTCTCTCACACTCACACACACACACATGCACTTACACACAAAATCTCATCTTTCTTGCCATGTTCAGGGGATCATAATCTATAAACCTATTCAAATCTAGCCTTTAAATGTTCCAAACCACACAAATACCAAGTTTAAATGCAAGCACATACTGTTTCTGAACATATATTACAGTGTCTTTGGCAGAACCCATTAAAATGAGTAGTTTAAATTGTCTTATAGTAAATGGACAATTAAATATATAATACATTTTCAGACTTTTTTTTTTTTTTTAGATATTCTAACAGGAGACACAATAATCTGTCAGCCTGAAAGATAAATTTTTGGTTTTGGTAGATACTTCAGGAAAGGAATTAGACAAAAGAAATACCAGTACCAGAGAACTGCCTCAACATAAATTAATCTTTGTAGCATAGAATCGAAAAGGGAAAACTCACAGGAAATAGGTACAACTACAAAGATACAATTGCTGATTTATGTTGTAAGTGTAGATTTTTTTATTGGACCAATTATTTCTAGAGCGACTATTATTTTACATTTCCACCAACAGTGCAGAGTGATCTACTTTATCTGAGCTTCAGAAGCATTTTGTGTTATTTTTACTTAAAGAATGTTTGTAATTTTTAATGACTGGTATTTTGCAGTTATTTTTAGAAAATTTTCAAATCTGAGTCATCTCAGTGTTATTTTCTGCAAGTTGCTTTTTGATTTAAGTTGTGTTTTATCCTGGTTTTTAACATGCTAATTAATACCTGCTCCCTAAACTACTTTACTTTTAGTAGGCAGTCACTTTACTTATTGTGTAGTGTTCAAGGCCAGTTGTGGGTGAATGTTCCTCCTTCAACTATGACCTGCTATTACCACCCCGACAAAGGGGAAGCACTGAGACAAACTGCATTATTACACCTGTGTAGAGTATTAGGTCAACTGCTCCCTCAGTTCCACAGTTTTCCAGTAAAAGCAGAGTCTGAGCCACCTCATTGTTACCATTACCTCCATAAGAGGCGTAAGTTCAATTGCTCAATTTCTTTGCTGGAATATGTCCAGCTCCATCCATGATCGCATTAATGTACACAGCTATGATTTAAAATTAATAAAAAAAAATAAAATGAATAAATCTAGATAAAAAGTAAAAAAAAAAGAATAAAGCAGCATTGCAACATAACCCAGAGCGTAAGTTGAACATATATAAATCCATGCTGATATAAATAAATGATTGAACAGATAATAAATGAGAGAAAGTAGATAAATATTTTATGCAGAAGGATTCTAAATAGTTTATATAGATACTTCCCCTCAAATCAGTGGGGCATAACTCCCTAGTTCTTAAGTATGGGCTGTGCATAGTGACGTGTATCCAAAGAGTACAGTTGGCAAATGTGAAAATAGAAGACTTTGAGAAGCACTGCTGTAGCCACATAATCAAGGTCAGCATTAATGGTGTCAATAGAGTAAGTCGATTGGATAGCATGTATCCTTGGTAGGGTGTGATTAAAGCAGCGCATTACCGCTCTGATCTTTTCCCCCAATACCCTATAGGAAACATCAGATCAGTCCCTCTTAAGGAACATTCAGCAAAATACCTGATCTAAACATAACATATTCTGACTGGTATTCTGGGTAAGACAAATAAAGTTAGGCCAAAATTAGAAAACCTAAATAAAGTATGGACTTTAGTTAATAATAATGTATCATTATTGGCTAATTAGCTGTGACAATGTACCATACTAGCATCTGAGGTTAATGATAGGGGAAATCAGGTAAAGATTATATGGGAACTCTACTATAGTCACAATATTTCTATAAAGCTATAACTCTTCTTTATTCTATCCATATTAAAATCCATGATATTATAGTTTAAATATGTGAACCTCTTTCTCCATTTATTGCATTATACATATAAAATCAGTATAAAAATTTACCTTGCTATAATGATTGACTTTTCAAACTTTTAATGCAATATTGGGATTCAGCTCCTTTTCTGATCCTCAGTTCTGAAACACTTTGGAATGAAGTTGTTCAATTTCTGTTTTGTGTCACTGGTGCACATAAGAAAGGATTCCACCATCCAAGGCGGCTGCGTAGGCGTGAATGCCAGGCATTCTCCCCCCTGTTTTCAAGGAGCCCACTGAGTGAAGGGGGCATATCTGTTCTCATTTTATTTTCCACTTAAATCCCATGTCTCCAGGAGCAAAATGATTTGGTCATGTGGCTAAATGAGCAGAAAATGGAATATTATTAGACTCTTAGGGAAGAAATTGAAATGTAAAGATGGTAGACCAGTGCCTTACAGTAGGGTTCCTAGGAGCCTACATTTTCTTCCATATAAATGCTCTTTTATATAGATGCATTTTATATTAAAAGAAACACACACATCTAGGGTTAGAATGGAACATTATTGATAACAATGATATCAATAATTTCCCAAATTTAATTAACAATAATTTTCATGATGAAAAAAATATACAATACTACATTGAATATTTCATGAAAAAATACATGCAAATATTCAGTAAATTGTAAGAGAGTATTGTACTTGTAGGAGACATTAATTAGGAGTTGTTTTTTTTCGTTTGTTTGTTTTTTCCAAAATTTGCCACTGGGACATAAAGCAGAGAAGAAACAACTGATAATTTGGTGACTATTCAGCTCACCCAAGGGCAGAGATTTCAGTGAAAGATAAAAAGCGAATGCATGATTATGTTTATATTGCCAGTTTAACTGCTCCCCAAAGTAATCTAAGACCCCAATGAAATAGGAATAGTAGGAACAGGTGGGATTTGGGAGTCTTGATAAGAAAGTGGTGCTAAGAGAAGAGACTTTTTTCTCTCCCTAGGCCAGGGGACAGAGTGAAAGTTGTCTCCCTCCTCAGGACAAGTTGAAAGTTCCAAAATGTCATTCATAAAGACCGACAGGGTGTGTACCAAGAGGACAGTGGGATCTTGCTCTATAATTAGAATTTTATTGAATGCTTGGATCTCTAATGCCAGGGTTTCTTAACTTCTAAATCTACAATATGGATTTTTTTTTTTTTTTTTTTTTTTTTTTTGAAAAAGATTCACACTATTTTGCCTGAAATTGAGTGCCATAGGATCAAATCTCAAGGCAACTTCAAATTCTTGGGCTCAAGTGATTCTCTTGCCTCAGCTTCCTGAGTACCTGGGACTAAGGCGCCTGCCAAAACACCCAGCTATTTTGTAGAAATGGGGTCTCGCTGTGACTCAGGTGGGTCTAGAACTTGCGAGCTCAGGCGATCCGCCATCCTCAGCCTCCCAGACTATTGGGATTACAGGTGTGAGCCACCATGCCCGGCTACCTTATTGACATTTTGACTAGAAAGCTCTTATTGTGGGAAGCTGTTCAGCGCACAGATTAAGAGAAAAAAAATTTTAATCTGAGTTTACAGTGTTTAGTAGCCCCTAACCACAAGATACCAAAAGAACTGCTCCTTCATTCATCAACACAACTAAATATGCCCTTACCCAAATGTTCCATAGGAAGCAAACTTGCCTCTTTGTCCACTGTAATTCTGCCAGTGTAACAGAGCACAAAGGGGGTACAGGGGGAATATTTGAAGACATAAGTGAACGTAGACAGTAATTGTCTGCATTTGGCTCACGAGAGCAGCCTGAAGCAGAGTGACAGGGTGTGTACCAAGAGGATGTACAGTTGTCCCTCAGTATCTATAGGGTCCATATTCATGGATTCAACCAGTGACAGACCAAAAATATTAATAAAAAATTGGATGTATTCATAAAAATGTCTATACTGAACATGTGCAGGCATTTTTCCTGTCATTATCCCCTATACATTGTACAATGGAGTATAACAATTATTTACATAATATGTGCATTGTATTATGTATTATAAGTAATCTAGAAACTATTGAAAGTTTATTTTATGTAAATACTACACCATTTGATGTAAGAGTCTTGAGTATCCATGGATTTGGCATGAAGGAGGATCCTGGGACCAATACCTACACATATGGAGGGATAGCTGCGGAGTGAGGTTGGCCTGGTACATGAATTAAGAATACAACATTTGTTTCCTTAAGCCTGTTACAGAAAAGTGAACACATTCCTGTAGCTTAATGTGAAGCACATGGTAAAGAATGGCTGCTAGGTGACAGAATTGCCCATCTCTATAACATCTTCAGCAGTGAAGATTTCTGGTATGAAGTTCAACTTCTTTTCAAGGAAATTGCATGCACTGAATATATCAAGACTACTACTGACCGAACATGGCCTACATCACAAAATCTCAAAGCAGCAAATGCTGGCGTGGATATGGAAAGAAGGGAACACTTTTATACTGTTAGTGGGACTGCAAACTAATACAACCTTTTTGGAAGGAAGTATGGAGAATCATCAAAAGTATATAAACATAGGAAAGGTGTACTAAAAATATGTTATCTCATGAGACTACTGTCAAATATGCAGTCTGTCATTTATTAAAATGTCATGAAGTAGGGCATGACCGTATATCTATTTTCTGAGAAATGATTACCAAACAGCAGCTTTCTTTTTCCCCTTAAATCTTAATTAATGTATGCTTTAAGCTTTGCATGGTCTACCTTTAATTGGTCCAAAATCAAATGGAATTTCCCCACACACCATTACTACTATCCATACTTAATATAAATGACTTTGAATTTATACATCAATGTTGGCTTCTTGAGTTGATTGATCTAGGAAAACACTTTAGCTAATAATATTTCATGTCTAATAAGTTGAAGAATTTTCAAAGGACATTTGGATAGAATAAACTTTTAAATATTAGTATTTAAAATTTTCAACTCTGACAAGAGGAGAAAACATATATTTGTATAAAAGCTTATGTAATTATTTAAGAGCTCCATACATTTTTACAATATTTGTAACACTTCTCATTTTATGCAGTAAAGTATAGCATATAATTTCTACAAATGGTCTTCCTTGATTATATTTAGTCAAAAAATACACAAAATAAACTTTAGAACTCTGAAATATTCAAGACATTTCCTCAACATTTGCTGAAAGTGTTTCAAAATAAGTAAGTGAAATGAATTCTGTCAAAAAAACACAATTAAATGCAAATTAATAACGTGGGAGGAATAAATTGATTTGTCTTTTAACCCACTACAAACACAGGGTACACATAATAAGCCAATGATATTTTATACAAATACGATTTAATATCTGATTTTCTGACTATTTAATGTCTGATTTTCTGTATATCATTAGACTAATCAGTACCACCTCACTTCTATTACTTGAAACAAATATTATATACACAAGTCACAGATTTTATGCATTTTATTAGTACAAAATAATTAAATATGTAATGATTTTATGAACATGACATACCCAGTGCACTGAAAGTTTTTTTACCTAGATACTTCCACACAAATAGTTGTTAAAAATATAGTCAGTCCCTGATAAATTTTTATCTAAAAGTTTATATACATCAATAGCGACTGATTCCACAAGGACAAGTATACCAATATATTTTTAATGATTTTCAGAATTTTAGTGATAAGTTGTAATGAATGAAGAAAGAAAAATTCTACTATGAGTTGGATCACCTGACAACTTGAGATCAATGATTAAAATACATGAATATGTACATATAAAATAATTTGAAAAGTAGGAAGGAAAACTGTTTTTCTAGGGAGAATGTGATAAATCATATAAAATAAGTACCACATAGAATGAGAAGAAAGAGTTATTCATGTGGAAAATATCATAGAGAATTTTATAGTCCTAACTTTGGAGCTCTACTCTTCTTCCTATATTTAAAACCATAAACAACAACAACAAAAAAAACAAACACCAACCAATAAAGAAAAAAAAACAAAAAACTTTTCTCTCTCTTAGCAGAACATTCGTTTTAAAATACAAGAATTCATTTGAGGGAGAGAACTGAGTGGACAGAAGAGTCATGTAAGGGGCTTGGATGTTTCTCTAAGGGGCTTCAATATCGTACAACTTTTCCCTAAATATAAATAGGAAAGTCATTTTCAAAACAAAGGAGGAATTTGGCTGTTGTCAAAGTTTAGAGAGGAGGGCAAAGGTGGAGTGGGGGATACAAAATAAAAAAATTGGAAGACTCTCACATTGTATTTCTGAAACTTCAGAAAAGTTATCGAGACCTCAAAATCTCACCAGAAATTTATTTTTTATGGGAACAAGTAACATTAATAGACTCTGAATATGGGTTTGTTTTGTTAAAATAGGGCTTGTAGCCAGTGGAGGAAGAGTCAAAATAAAAGAGAAACTGTATGTTGTGGAAACTCTCAGAAAACATGGGAAAATGTGTTAAACTGTTTATAAAACCAGTGTATGGTGCCTCATGAGTACATTAATGTACACAGCTATGATTTAATAATAATAATAATAAAATATATATAAAATAAAATAAAATAAAATAAAATAAAATAAAATTAAATTAAATTAAATTAAATTAAATTAAATTAAATTAAATTAAATTAAATTAAATTAAATTAAATTAAATTAAAAAAATGGGAAAGAATTCTGAGTTCCCAGGGTTTGGGAGTAAGTTCCAGGGTGTGGGGAACCTAATTATATCAGATCTATTAAAATCAACTTCAGAATGAAGCAGGTCAATCTTTCCTCTGTGATTTCTGTTTCTACTATCTCTCCCATTCCATAAGTATTTTTATTTTTTTTCCTAATCAGTTATTCTTACTTCCTTGGATATGAAGCTTCACGTGATCTTTCACTTTACAAACAAATACTGTTACGTGCATGTGTTTTTTTTTTGTTTTTTTTTTTGTTTTTTGCTTACCCTTTGGTTTATATTTCCTCCTTAATTTGGTGGCAAAGTTATTCGAACATAGGCCACACTAACAGCTTTTATTTCCCTCTGACTCCTTTTTCCCAGCCATCTTCTCTAAGTTTTACTCTTACAGACTGCTATAAACAGTGATGAATACAGTCATCTCTTCTAAAATATAATTTTTAAAATATATCTTAACTTATTTATAAATCTTATTTTATTTTAATCTCTTTAATGTTTAATCCAGCCTAGTAAACATTTTCTATTTCAATGCTCTCCTATTTTGATTTCTAGATCATTACTTCTATTAAACTTCTTTTATCTTTGCTCATTCAAAATTCAATTCGCTGTCACTATTTCTTCCTCTGCCTTCTCAAATATTTACCTTAGGATCCTCATCTCTACTTTTTCTTTACTCTCTTCCTGAATTTGCCCTTTCATCAAATTAGCTTTAGTAATCAGGAAAATGATAATGAAAACAACACTTGTGGAATATTTATTAAAAGCTAGTTGTATGACGAGAATTTTTATAAATTATTAAAATTTAGTGTTACAATATTAATAACTTTTTTAAGGTAGAAACTCTACAAATGAAGAAACTGAGACTGGACTAAGTTAATAATATACACAAGTTGATGCAACTAGGAAATTGTGAAACTAAGCTCCACGGGCAGCGCCCTTGGCTCAAGGAGTAGGGTGTCGGCCCCATATACCAGGGTGGCAGGTTCAAGCACAGCCCTGGCCAAAACTGCAAAAAAAAAAAAAAAAAAAGAAAGAAAGAAAAGAAAAACTAAGCTCCACAATGAGGCCTTTCCACCTCTAAGTTAGAGTGTGAATTGGGTCTTCTCCTCTTAACAACTCTGACATGTGATCAAGTTAACTTGATCTTAACCTGCCAAGTCATAAAATACACCCTAGCAAATATATATCCTAGGCTTTCATCTCTTTGCTTTAGAGGTTTAGAGAGATAGAATCATATTTTCCTACTAGAAAACAATTAAGAAGTATAAAAGTTTGAAGAGAAAGGAAGAAGAGACATATGGGATATGTTGAGAATGAAAAGAGAGAGGAAAAATGGAAGAGAGGGTGAAACAGAAAAGAGAGGGAAAACATGCAATTATTAAATACCAGCACATTAGCACATGCATCCATATGGTGTTCACAGTTCAGTGAGTTTGGCTGCATTATACATGTTCAGACTCACAAGAGCGTTGATTACCATTGTATTCTATACAACATTTCTTAACACTGCCAAAGATACCCAGTTAATGGCAACATCACTCATCTAATTAACTCAAAATAGAAAATTCAGAATTGTATCTGACTCACTTTTTCTATTATTTATGGCCAATGTTTTTAAAATAAAAAGAATAGATTCAAAATGAAGATGATAGCATTTGCTATTGTTTCATATTCAGGAAGGAAAAAAAAAAGATATTGTGTGGGAAGACCCACGGAAGTGACCCAACCCCTCAGTCTTCTTAGAACCTGGATATTGCTAATGTTCTTTTATATGGAGTTAATAAGGGAATCAGTCTTTGAGCTTAATAAGCCAAAGGATTTTCCTGAAAAACTACCGTATTTTTTTTTTCTTTCTGTGTTCAACTTTCTCTTGATGAAGGGAATCTTGGAAAAACGATATGCTGTAACACAAAGCTGTTGATGTAGGATCTGCGGGCACTT
Organism: Loris lydekkerianus; assembly: GCA_963574355.1. NCBI lineage: Eukaryota > Metazoa > Chordata > Mammalia > Primates > Lorisidae > Loris > Loris lydekkerianus. The sequence continues at coordinate 28,288 of CAUYPK010073624.1, forward strand.
CTGACCCAGGGAGACAGAATAAAGTCAGCATCAATTCTCCCTTTGAGTTGCATGTTCAACATGATTGATAGCACATGGTCTGATTCCTATTACAGCTGATAATTTCTAAAAGGTTCTAAGTACACATGATGAAGGGATGGAATAGGATTGGCTCCGGGAAGCAGGGGGTAACTGCTCCTCCCACATCGGTAAGGGAGGAGTCTCTAGAAAAAAGGAGGTAAACTAGGGAATAATAGGTCTTCACAGGCAAAAGCAAATAATAAGAATAATAAATTGAAGTCACAACATATTGTTTATTCCATTATCATTTACCTTTAAAAGACAAAAATCTTTAGCATTAAACTAATTTTTCAGGTCACATTGACTTGATAAGTGATTAAGTATGGATATGAGCACAAAATACAAAGAATAAAAACTGTTCCATTTCCAAGTAGGATAGTCTCCTTATTATTCTAATAGATTCAGTGTGCTTTTATCAAAGAAAATCATTCTTCTTTTCTTAATTGAATTAATATAAATTTGGGCAATGTAAACCTGCTTTTAATTCAGTGACCTACGTGTTTTTTACACGGCCTCATTAATCTTTGAACTCTCTGCTCTGGTCCACAACCTGTTCTGGGATGATCTTGTATATTGTCTATCCCTGACGTGGAATTAGCTATTTCTTCAAGAAACCTTATTCTTTTTGTGAAAAATGGTAAAGCATTGTTGTGATGATTAAGTGTAACCATTATTAAAAATAATTATACATTATTATTATTAAATGACATCCCTGAGTACGGTACCCTTATCCAAAGCCAATCCCTATTTTATCCTGTGGAGAAAAAATGAATGATGAATATGTATTTCACTATTACTAGATTAAATCCTGTGCCTCTCTTTCCCTATCTCTGCTAATAAATTTGAACTCAATAGACGTGAATTCTACCTCTATAGATAAGTAAATGACTACAAATTATGCCAAAGACCTTAAATGTGTAACTCTTTATAATTACCAAATTGGGTATAAAAAGAGATAAAAGCACTCAATATTCACTCTTATCTGCATCTACAGATAGAAATATCACAGCACATTATTAACTCACTCAGATAATCTGATTTGATAAAGTGTGAAACTGAGCACATTGAGGAGAACATCAATTTTTTTTTCTTCGCAATATGGAGAGTTTAAATGCTCCCAACTATTTCCCATCAATACAAAACTATCTGACAGCATAATTTGAACAAGGGGTCTCATAAGGCTCCGAGCAATTTGAATATTTCTATATCTTGACAAAATAACCTCTAAAATAAACCTGTAATTCTAGGTTATGTCTAACCTGATACCACCTTATCACAGCAATAATGTTGTAGCTGATATTTCCATACCCTAATTTGCATAAATACCTATAAAATCTATTAAGTCACAAGAACATGAAGGCATTTTTCTATTTTTCAAATTCATAGAAAAATAAAGGCCTCTGACTGCACCAGAGATTTTTTAGCAAACTAATTTGTGCCTGAGTTTTTGTTTCCATTCTGTTTATTAGTCATCTTTCTAAAACCAAGAATCAACATATTTCCGGCAAGATTCTTATATTTTATGAAGACTTGCCATCATCTCTCTAAATGTCTTGAAACCATATTTAAGATCTTTCAGAGTTGATACTAGTCTACATTTTAGCTTACCTGTTCTTACTGGAATTTCTAGCTATCCCACCTCTCCCCCTCTTCCAAACCAGGCAGGCTTCCATCAGAATTCTGTCATATGCTACCTAATCATTGTGAAACACCTTTGAGACACACTGACCATTTATACTACACCTACTGTCTACCTTGCTCACATGTCCAAGAGAAACAGTACAAGAAACAAGAGCTAAAGGCATCAATGTTATTCCTCAGCTGCTACTCTACACTGTTCATTTATTTTCATTTATTTGGTTTTCTTTTCTATACACGTGATCTTGTGCTGATTTCCTGGGGAAAAGGCTGTAAGCTTTCTTTGCCTCTATTTTTTATGGTAGGAATTCAGAATTATGAGATGTTCAGACTCAAAAATGATACCCAAAGTCTGACTGAAATGCAAGAGATTCTGATTTAAAAAAAATCACTGACAAAAATCCTTAAAATATTTAAAATTGAAGATAAAGATCTTTAGAAATTTATTATTTCAATAATAATCTAGCAAAGATCTTAGATAACCCTGGGAAAAGATTTGTTCAGGGAAGTGCATGTTTTCTTTCTGTTTTGTTCCTGTTTAGTGCATTTCAATGTAGTAATAAGACAAAAGACAGTTATGCTTGTATTTTATTTTACTCTAAGTTTTATTTTGCTTTATTTTATCTCTGAGGACTTTGGACAACTCTCAAAATCTTCAATTCAATGACTGTTTTCAATAACCATCAGAGATGGTAACCTTTCCTTGTTTGCCCCTTTTTTGTTGTTTTTTGTTTAAAAACCTTACTTGTTCTTCATGAATAAATTAATATACCATCTCTTTAAAATCTTACCAAATAAAGCCCTCAGCCTACCTTTTGCTCCCTTTCCAAAATTTCTATAGCAATTAAGTTTTATCACATATACCAAAATAAAACAGAACACTAATTTAAAAAATGATTTCATATTTGCAAAAAAAAAAAAAAAGAAACTCAGTGAGAGGCAATTTTTGGATGAAATGATGGCTCAATAGTCTTTGAAAGTAGACAGACTCCCATATTTTAGTATTTTAATCCAAGTTTTAAATGGCTGCCTTTTGCTGAATTCTTTGGGTTTTCATTTGTATATTTTGATTGAATTAAGTGTAGTTAAACAAGGGTAGAAGAGAAGGAAAGAAATATTTACTGAGAAATAGTCTGAGCAGAGGCTGGGGTTTGAAAGGAACACTTCAAGATTATTTGGTTTCTGCACTGGGGATTGGAGTGTCTGTAAAGTTCCAGTGGGTGAGGTAAGAGATAAACAGAAGAAGGATCGAAGAAAACTAGGATGGAAAAAAAGAATGTGCAGATAGGCATGCCACACAGAAGGTTTGGACTTTCTTTAGAAGGAATCATGATTAGAGTATGATTAAATGCATTTTATCAAAGTAAATACACCAACAATATGAAAAAATTTAAGGCACTGGAGTCTACTTGCTCAGGGTTTCTTAGACTTAGCTCTGTGTCACTATAAATATAATATAAATATATATTATATATATATAATATATATATATTATATATATATATAATATATATATATATTATATATATATAATATATATATATTTTATATATATATATATATAATCCTGGTCCTTAAAAAAGAAAAAAATATCTATAAATATATAATCACTAAAAGATGTGCAGTTTATAGATTAATAATGTAGTCCTAATGAGAGGAGATGGAGCTTATATTAGGGAAGAGGCAAAGGACTTGGACAAGCTAAATCAAATCTTGCATTTAAAGTCTCATTGCAGAAGTCACCTTCTCATACCTACGAGTGACTGATGTCACAGCCACAGGGGAGGGCTTTGTTGCTTCTTTAATGAGAAGATTAAATATTCATACTTATGGAAGAAATAAGATGTCCTTGGATGTTTCAAATACATTTTCAGTAGTCTTAACACTTATTAGGAAATATTTTCAAAGGCAAAAAATGCAGGAAGAAACAGGCTAATTATTCTGACGCGTCCCACATAGACTTCTGTCAGATACAAAACATGAAACCACATGAATCAAAAAGGTGAAGTTGAAACTGAGCCAAGAAAATTGTTCACAGACATATGAGAAATGTTTGTGTAAATATTTCATATTTTCACCTTGTTTTACTCGCTCTTTTATATGACTTTACTTGCTCATGTTCTTCTTTAAACACTTCCAGTGTTACTATGGGTCATGAGTCAGCGTAAATATAAAACTACAATTTTATTCTCCTCTAATTTATTCAGCAAAGGATACCCAGAGAATTCAAAGAGGCTGATAAATTTAAAGAACTTAAACACTGCACCATTTGTGACTAGAAACATATAAAGTTATTGCTGAAATCGCCAAGAAATGTGTCCTTCGGCAATTCTGTGATTATCAAAAATCATGTATTTACACATTTACACAAACCTAGATGATACAGCACAGTAAACACCAATGTTATGTGCTAAAGCTTGAGGCTTTTTACATATATGTGTTAATATGTAATTGTTTGACATGTATCTAACATTACACATAGGTAAACTAGGTATTTTTCAAAACTCAAACATCTTCTGAATAAATTCCTTATGTCAATATTCATCATAATATGTTATGTACCATTATAATCTCCAATTATAAAAAAAAGTGGCATGTATTAGATACATGTATAGTCTACTTGAACACAGCCTAAAATACTCAAGTTTTATTTTATGTGCTTGAAATATATATCATATTTATGCACATATACATATATTCTTTTGGATTGAAATTCTCGGGATGTGTCTTTCAGTATCTCACTAACATTTGACTTGTAAGTACTTTACAAGCAGAATTTGTGTCTGAATCATCTTTTTTAAACTCAAATCCAAATACCTATCATTGTGCTTTTATTATAGGAGGCTTTGGGAAGTCACATGGGGATTTTTAAAGCATCTGTCATGCTAGAGGTTCTATAGTGAAAAAAAATCAATACTGAATTAAAAATAAATATATAAAAATCTATGATTAGGTCCTCCCTGACTCTGCCCCACCTCTTATTTGGGGTATCTATTTTCCCTGAATTTAAAATCAAGCTAAGTCCCAGATCTGTCAGGAACCATGAAAAAGTAATTATTCTATGCCTTGCCAAGTATTTGATGGTGAACACAAAATTTTATAATAATGATTTAAGAAACTAACAAGTTTCTTCAATAGTTCTCTTGCATATGTGGAGAGGAAAGTAACCCTTGCCTTTTCTAATGAAAAGGGTTTTTTTATGGGGTGGAAGGCAAGACATTTTCAAAGATGAAGGTGTTTAATAAGCAGAAAATTTAATCTATCTCCGTATAGACATCTGTAACTATGTACAGCCACGTATGTGGTAATGTATACAGAACAGGTGATTCCTGACTGCCGAGGATACCACTTAGAACTGGTTTTGATTTTAAGATGGTACAACATCAATATGCATTCATTGTTAACTGTACTTCAAGTCCCACACAATCATTTTGTTTTTTGCTTCAGAGTATTCAATACATTACGTAAGATATTCAACCTTTATTATAAAATAGTTTTGTGACAATTGGTTTTCCTCAACTATAGGCTGAAGTAAGTATTCTGAACGTGTTTAAGACAGGCCAGGCTAAGGTATGGCATTCTATAGGGTAGTTGTATTAAATGCATATTTGACTTAACAATACTTTCAACTTAGCAACAGGTTCATGAAGATGTAACCCTATCCTAAGTCAAGAAGCACCCCTAGTTGTGAACATAAGCGTACACACAGTTGGCCCTGGAACAACAGGGCTTGAACTGCAAGAGTACACTTATGTGTGGATTTTTTTTCAATATGATTAGCTCTCTATATCTACAGATTTCACATCAGATTTCACCAAATATGGATGGAAGATACAGGATAGTAAGCCCCTGAGTTATAAACACCCAACCTATGTACAACTCATACTTCTGAATGGAGGCAATTACATACTGTACAGCAAGGGGTCCCCAACCGCTGGGCAGCAGCCAAAGCTGTTCCAGTCCCCACGCTTATAGTAAAGTTGTCACTCCTGGAAAAGTGACTGCACTCACGCTCTCATGTTCACGAGGGGTGCCCACCGCCTCTGCTGGGCTGGGTTCTTTCCTAGCACTGTACATTACAGAGAGTCACCTCCTGTTATTTTCATAAGCCTGTACGCTGTCTTATTCACATTTTAAAAGCAGTGACATTTTTGCCTTTCCCCTGTAGCAATGCCTCCGAAACACAAATCTGGTACAAGTACTGGTAATGTGATAAAGAAAAGAAAAGCATCACCACGGTAATTAAAATATAAAAAAAAAAAAAAGATCAGAAGGAGATCCTCCACTGGTAAGGCACTGACTTATAGTAAGTCAATAGTAGCAACAATTTTAAAAGAAAAAGGTAGAAAAAGGAAGTATGTGAAAGGCCATAGCTCAATGAATGCTATGATTATTATCAAGCGATGCAGAGCTTTCATTATCAAGGTGGTGCAGTACTTTAATTATCAAGATGGAAAGTCTACTGACAATTTGAATAGAAGACCAAAATCAGCATAATATGCCTCCAGGCCTTTCTTTAGTGCAAGAAAAGGCTTGAAGCCTCTTCAATGATTTGAAAGCTTCTCACACAGCAAGGGAAGATGACTGCAATGAAGAATTTGTTCCAAATAGGGGTTGGGTCAATCACATTTAAGAAAGGGCAAATTCATATAAAACTAAAGTTCTAGGTGAAGAAGCAGGTAGAAGTAGGATTTTCTCAAGAAATTGCAAGATATTATTAATAAGAGGATATTTGCCAGACCAAATTTTTAATGTGGACAAAACTTTGATGAAATTTAATGTTATGTAAGTGATTTGATATGGAACATGGGCTTTGCTGAGTTTGATTTTTGATCAAATAATGTCACATATATTCAGAACTAATTTATCAAAGATTTGAAGATTTTAAGTAGTAAAAGAAAATAAAGAACCATGAGTAGGAACTTTGAGAAAATAATTAAACCTCATACAATAAAACATGAGATAAATCAGACAGAAAATTAGAACAGATGAGCACTAAAAAGGGGAAGAGGAAGCACATTGCATTAAGATAAAGAAGGGATACAAATAATCACAAATTTGGAATAAACAGAGAAATATAATACGAGAAGCATGTCTCACAATTGTGAATATGACAGGAGGATATTGGGGACAAGACCTGAACAGATTGTATAGATGATACTTTGTCAGTAATTCCTAAGCATCTCAGAAATAGCACATCTTGAACAATGCACAGCTTCTCACAAACGTGTAACTACTAAGGTCTTGAGACAAACACATAACTTACTATTTTTAAAAACCTTGATTATTTAGCAGGAAAGAGAAGTCAAAAGAAAAACATGGTAAATACGCGACTAGATTTAAAAACCCCTTCAGGGAATGACTTTTTTCCCTAAGGACTCTGCATCAGTTTCTAAACACCCAAGCTAAAATAGCAACTTTTATTCTCCTTGCAGAATGCTGACTAGATTAATTAAGGCAGGTAGAACTGATTGCTGTAATTGAATTACAGTCTTTTCCAAGAGCAGTTGTTGTCTTATTCTCTGTATTTTATTGACCCTTTTATTAGTTCTACTGCTAAATCAATTCTTATCACTGCATCAACTGGAAAAATTCCACTTTCCACTGCCAGATCAATTATAGTCACACAATCAATAGCTGGTACTTCAGCCTTTTCTTTTAAAAGAATGTAAAAGGGAAAGAAAAGAAACTACCAAAACATAAAATGAGAAAATACTGTTTCTGTATTTAAAAAACCAAAGCTAGTGCTTGCTTCAGCAGCACATGTGAAAGACCCCCGAAGGGAGACCCTCACTCAAATCTCGGGATGGCTCGGCGCCCAAGGACTCACGAGAGACCACACTTGATGCAAGAACACACGAGGCTTTATTCAGGGAAAGCCAGAGCTCTGGGGCCGACACGTATCTCACGCAGGAGACAGAGGAGTCGACCCTGACTCAAGAAGGGAGCTCTTTTTATAGGGTTCTGGAA
>CAUYPK010073625.1:0-19244 GCA_963574355.1 Loris lydekkerianus
TTTTTCTTCCATTCTTGAGATACTTTACTAAGAAGAATATGTTCCAGCTCCATCCATGTAAATATGAAAGAGGTAAAGTCTCCATCTTTCTTTAAGGCTGCATAATATTCCATGGTGTACATATACCACAATTTATTAATCCATTCGTGGGTCGATGGGCACTTGGGCTTTTTCCATGAAGATTAATTTCTTTCTTTATGTGTATGTTTCAGGCATACAATGGCTATCTCACTCTATTTCTTTCCTTTGTCAACAAAGCCAGATCCACATCCAAGTCCCATCCTAATGAAATCAAATTTTCAAGGTCTAACTTAAGACGTGACCTCCTCCAGGAGGTTTAACTCATCTTTGGTATTATTAACATCATCTTACATTGAGTTACAACACTGTACACAGCCTTGTAGAGAACATTATTGCTCCATAGTTAGACATGATATGCTCATCAAGGACAAGGACAGAACATTTTATTTCTTTTGTAGCCTTCACAGATGGACTCAATAAATGCTGGTGAATAATATTTCCCTGACATCTTCTAGCACAGTTCAATGCTTCCTTTTTTTCTTGTCCTACAAAACATTGTTCAGAGCTCCATTAGAGCAGTGGGCTCTATAAATACCTGTTTATAACCTGTCTCTTACACTAGACTATAAATCCTTGCTGATCTGTAACTATATTTTCTTCATCCTCATCTCTAGTATCTTTCACATTTCTCAGCACATAATAAATTTTGATAAATATTTGTTGATCAAATGTATGCACAATTTTTTTTTTTTTCAGATTAGGTTAACTAAGAACATTGAAGACAGTTTGTTTAATTAAAGTGTCATCCTTAATGCTAGATACTGAGGATGTAGAATTGTATATGAGACTGGCAATTCTACTCAAGGGAGAAGTTTGCTGAAAGAGGGAAAAATCATAAGGATAAATAACATATTTGGAAAAGTTGTCTTCTAAGAGTTTCCAGGTGTGATTTTGTGAGGTTGGGTTTATATTGAAGGTTGCATTCTGTTTGCAGAGGCAATGAACAAATTAGACATTCATGACTGGCTTGCAAAATGCTTAGAAATACAGCCATCATCATAATGGAGAAATTATTTAATTTTCACCTCCTTGTAACCACAAGAGAGAGGGTGGAATTATAGGGCATGTGGGAGGAGGTTATATAAAAGGAAATAACTAACAGCACAAGAGAAATGGTTGAGTACTAGATAAAAAGGATATAGAAAAGGATAAACTGAGCCTCTTACTTTATCTGCTGGGGTGGTCTTAAACAAAGTAGATAAACTGAGAATGACAAAGTTCCCTGGCTGTTCATTCTCTTTTATACCATGATTGGATTTTGGCAGAACATATGGATTGTCTCACTGTGTCCATGGCAAGTGCATCCATGGGACTAATGTATGTTATATAAACCACCTCTGGATCAGGGCTTTTAAGAAAGTTTATGTGTGCCTCCTCCAAAGTATTTTTCTTTGTTAGATACACAGGTTATTGAGGTCATAAGGTATTCTTTGTTAGATACACAGGTTATTGAGGTCATAAGATACACAGGTTATTGAGGTCATAAGGTATTCCAGAACTACAAGATGGAAGGGATATTGGTTCCTGAATCATTGCATGGAAGAGAGTCACAACTGATCAAGAACATCTGACTTGGACTGTTTTGTGAACAAAATTTAAATGGCAATTTGGCTTGTGCCATTTACATTTTGGGGCCTATTTGTCATAGCGGTTTTGCCTGGTCTCACTGATACACCAAAAGTTTGTGAATTGACACAATCTTTTCTGACTTTTATATTGGCAATATCACAACAGAGACTCCTATAGTTGCTTTCTTGGGTTGGCTTGGTTAACTGGTGCTTGGCGCAGGATGCTTCCCAGTTACACGCAACAAAGTAAAAGGTGAGTTATGTCAAGTGTAGTGTAGGGACAATGACTGGAATGAGGCCTTACTGGTATTGTGATTAAATAGAGTGAGGTCTAGTGATAGAATTTCTGTTTACAAAAAGTTCATTGCATAGTTGAAGAAATGTGCAAATGCAAAGTAAATTAATAGACTACAAACACACACCAAATGAATAAGCCATATGTGATCTTGAGGTTCATAAATGTGTTTCCAATCCATGCTGCTGCAATAAGAAATGGAAATAACATATGGAAAAGCAGACACCTGGTGGGAGGGGTGACTAAAAAATATTAGCTCCTGGAACTCCACTGAAATTTTCATGAGGGCTTTGGACATGGGTCATGATATAGGAATTGAACATCATACCACTTACATTTTAAGGGAACAGGAGACCTCAGCAGAAAAGTGCTTTGAATTTGTGCCTCCTTATCAGTACTATCCATCACTGTGTATCACGTTTATATTCCTAGTACTTAGCTCAGAGTGAAGCGCATTGTAGAAGTATAGTATATTTGTTGAATAGTTGTTGAATGCTTTTACTTTCTAATTGTATTCTTATCCTTAAACTGTTCCAGAGGAATTCATGATCCCAGACATTGCTCTAAGCTGTCCTTTGAAGCACACCAAATGACTTCTAAATTCATTGCTGCATCCTTAAACTCTTCTTGGATTGTAAATCTTTTTTTATTAAATCATAGCTGTGTACATTAATGTGATCATGGGCACCATACACTGGTTTCATAGACAGTTTGACACATTTTCATCACACTGGTTACCATAGTCTTCCTGGCATTTTCTTAGTTATTGTGCTAACACATTTACATTCCACATTTACTAAGTTTCACATATACAAAGTGCCTACTGAATATTACCAACAGGATGTCTCATGGATCCCTCAAATTCATTACACACAGAAGCTCCAGACTTATGTTTTCACTTTAGAATAGCACAGAAGAAGAGAGATTCTCTTCTTCCCAGGAGCCAAAACAACTCTGAAAAAGGAAACAATTCCAAACTGTCCCTGGGCCTATTTTGGGCCCAGGGAGGTGAGATAATTTCATTTGGACCACTGGATCACATGGACCACTCTGAAGGAAGGCACGATAAGACTCCTTCATTGCTAGCTAGAGACTGACATGAATTGGAAGAGATGCCATTTCAGAGGGAAGTAAAGTGAGACAGATAAAATAACTATGGTAATATCTATGGTAGGAACTCAAAAAAATGTTTGTTAAATTGAATTGTGAAAGAATCTCCACAACCAAAAAGTTGTTCTTAATTTTAAAAGATAACTTTTTGGCCTACCTTTCCATATGAATTTAGTTTTGTTGAGCCAGCTTGCTCATCTTTGGTCTAGAAGTCGTTGTTTTAGCTTAAGCTATCTTAGGCAGATTTATAACCTCCTGAGATGTTGGCATTATAATGAAAATGCTGACAGCCCCCAAGTTTTGCTGACAGGAATGGCACAGCTGTGATAAAACTAGAAGATGAATAGAAATATAGTGCCTGAGAGTTGTGGAGCTGTCATGAATTTAGGTTAAAGAGAAACAAGTCCTTAATTAGCCCAGGGACACAAGAAAGGCCCTCCCCCAACATTCGAGCCCCAAGTTGGTTTAGATTTAATCATCTAGTTATTTTTACGGGCTATTTTAAAACAAGCCTGAAAGAGTAGAGAGACATAGATCATTATTTTTTAAAGAATCATTGAACTTTTGGCTTTATTATCTAAATCAGGGGGCAAAAAACAAGGTTCCATAGGCCAAATGTGGTTCACCACAGATTATTATAAATAAAGGTATGATTAGAACACAGCTATGCCCATTCATTTACATGTTGTCTGTGGTTACCCCAGCACAACGGGAGAGTTACAGACAATGTGACCTACAAGGCCTAAAAGTTTTATTATGCTTTATAGAAAAAATTAATGACCCCTTCATTTAAATGTATGATTCCCAAGACCTTTTCACAGTTTATTTGGTTTCATGATACTATACATTACCCCTTGTCTTCTACACATATCTTTATGACTATGCTTAAAATATGTAGTTACGTCTTAAAAAAATAAAGTGAAGTAGATTTGTTTAGAAAATTCCCTTACAGTCCTTGATATACTTAGAGACACCTGGGGTTCCTAATGTTGATATGACAACTTAACTTTTCTACTAAGAGTGTTAGATGAACTTCAGCAAAGGTGAAAGAACCCAAGATTAATTTTTCAGAGCCATTATCTTCCAGGGAACATAAGGCCAGGCACAAAAGTTGAAAATATTGCACTCAAATAGATTTGAATCATTCAATGTTGGTCAACTGCCAAGAAAAGCTTTTCTTTACTGTTTTATTTATTTTTTGTTCATGCCACATAGAAATTCCATAGATGTTTATGAAACTCCTATTTTGTGTTGGACACTGTGGTGGACGTTTTCACTTAATTTGTAAGCCATTTAACTGCTGTAGGAGCTAAGGTGTTGCTCTCTCTTCTCATTGCTCAGTTGAAGGGCAAAGTCTCAGAAGGATAAAACAGTTTTCCCAACAGTACCCTGTGAGAAAGTCATGGTGTTAGAATTCATATACTTACTTTCTGATTCTGTCCTGTATTCCTAAAAGTCTAGGTTTTATTTTACACTGTGATACCTAAGTTGTGATGTGGTAAATAGCACGTGGTGTCTTTCCAATCATTAAATGTTCACTTTCCTTTCATGAACAGAAAGGCATCAGAGTGTGTACAGTTCTCAATGAGTGGACCCTCTCCTAGAATATAAGAGATCAAAACTATTTTCATAAAATTAGGATATTATTTAACTTTTTCATTGTCATTATCTCATGGATGCTACATGAAATATGATATTTCTTTAATTGTTATAGATTCTTAGATTTAAATTTTTTCGGTTTTAATGTTAGTATAACATTGTAAATATTGATAAATAATCTACATAAACAAAGACCTCGTTAAAGTCCTCAATAACTTTTAAGAGCATAAGAAGGCTCTCATCAAAGCATTTGGAGACTACAGGTAAAGTGATTAAAGTAATATCCTTGACTCAATCACCCAAGCTAGACCTCCTGGAATTGAAACTCGTATCTACTATTCATTGACTTGGGCAAATTATTTTATCTATCCAGCAGTTGGTTTCTTATCTCTGACATACATGCTGCACTAGTACCTACTTTACAGGGTTGTCTATACACAATGATTTTTGTTATTAATAAGTTTTTGTTAAAGGATATAATAAGGACTTCAGATTCAAAAGCTTTGAGATAGTGTTTAACTTACCAAGAGTAATCATCTTCCCTCCTTATTCCTAAACTATAAATAAATTAGCTTTTTATAAGTATTCACAACTAAATTATACTACACTTTAAAAAATGAACTTTGTATCACAGAATAATATATCATTAATATATTAATCATCACTATAGAGCTTACTTAACACAATGAGCCCGTTTGTGTAACCACCTTCATGTCAATAAGTAGAATATTGCTGAACCTCAGGAATCCCATTTTCATCCTGCCAGTTACCATCCCCTATTTATTTCCCAAGGGCAGTACTATCCAAACAGAATTATACTACTAAACTAGTTTTGCCTGTTTTCAAACTTTATATAACTCAAATCATACAGTGTATAATATATGTTTCTGGATTCTTCTACTCATTATTCTGTTTGTAAGATTTATCTATGTTGTTAAGTGTAGTTTCTAGGTAGGTAGGTCTTTATCATTGTTGATAGTATCTCATTGTTTGAGTATCCATAATGCATTCATCTGATCTACCCTTGATGGATATTTGGGTTGCTTTTTTTCACATTTTGGGGATTGCTATGAGTAGTGCCACGAACATTCTCGTTTATGTTTAGAGAAAAATTTCTGTTGGGGAAATCCTTAGAAGTGGAATTGTTGGGTTATGGGGTTACATATTGCTATGTCAATATTGGTGGATCATAAAGGGTATGTATGTTCAGCTTTCCAAAAATTTTCCCAGGTTGTTATACCATTTTATAGCCTTACTTGCAGTATGTGACAGTGACAGTCCCATTGCCAGAACATGGTATTGTCTGTGTATTTTATTTTACTCATTCTTCTTGATGTATACAGATGTCATTGAATTTCCATTTTCTTGCTGACTAATGAAGTTGAGCATCTATTCATATGTCATTTGGGTAACCTTTTCTGTGAAGTACTTGTTCAAAACATTGCACTTTCCTTTTCTATTGGCTTATTTCTTTTTTCTTATTGAAGAAGTTATTTATATATCCTAAATGCATATACTTTGATAGTATTACTACATTTTTAAGATCCTTTAGAGAGCTGTTTCAGCATTCTGCCACCTCAGTCATTTAAAATTTTAAATGGCAAAAGAGCTTTATTAGTACAACATCTAATTTCAAATTCATCTTTATAAGCTTTGCTGTCATTATAGATGTGCAAGTACAAAGTGTTGAGATGAGGGAAACAAAAGGGATTTGGCTTCTGTAAGTGAGCATTTATGTTTCAGCAGCTCTGTTTACACACCATTAAATGCACACTCCAGAATGTGGTAGAACAAGAGAGATAATAATACTGTATTTAGAACTGTCCATAAGCCACACTTGACAGCACTTTACACATGACCAGCAATCTGCTCTGAGCTGGTGGACTCAGACAGTAAGCAGAGGCTATCCTGATTTATAGATATAAACCCAACTGACTAAGGAATGCCTTATGGATAAACCCAACCTTACACTCTTTGTTGTGGAAGGCAGGCACAGTTCATTCTTAAGTGCTCTTTGCAGTCACTGGGCAGACACTTACACAGAGGTATAATCAAACTTTGGAATTAAATAATTCTTCCCAAACTTCTCACTACTAGTTCTAAACTATGACTTCACATTAAAATCACCTGGGAAATTTCTAAATAATAACAATGCTCAATTGTGGTACTGGATATCAGTTTCTCTTTAAAATTTCCTGGATGATTCTAATTGCAGCCAGGGTTGAAAAACCCAATGTTATAGGATCCAGTGAGGTAGCTGGTATGTTTTGGGAAAGAAGTATTCAAAAATAGAGTCTACAACCCATTCATCCCCCCTCCCTGGCTCTTTCAAAGAGTGGTGTGGGATTAGACTTCCCCACTGTTAGTGTGGCACCTTTTGTAAGTCAACTAAAGATCTTTCCACTTCCAGCTCTCAGTTCTTCCCTTTGGTCTTTTAATGTCATTTTTTGTCCTTCCCCTTTTTTCCCCTTCTACATTTCTTGTCCCAGGACTTACCTTTTATTGTGCCTCACCTCTGCTGACAGTTTTGGTCATTAGTCTAGATTTAACTCTGCTACTGTACGCATCATAGGGCTTTAGATACTGGGGGTGGATTGGCGGTGGGTAGTGAGAATCAGGCCTTTAACACAACCTGTTCTTAAGAAGGAATATAAAAAAGGCCTTTCACATGGCCAAAGCTAGCTTATTACTAATATGTGGGTCATTAGGAAAGTTTTGAGATACACAAAAATCAAGAGACATAAAATCTATGTGGATGGAAACAAATGAAGCCCTCTCAGCAACATGAATAAGCCAAGCAAGTCAAAATTTGAATGGGTGAATCAGAAAGAATGCTGTCGACTGTGTTTCTTGGAAGTGAAATGATGGACCATAACATAGCCTGTCTCAAAACTGTAGTAGTGACCTGCTTATATCTTTTGTATATTATTATGATGAAAGAAGTGCTAGCCCTTTTTCCTACTGGGATTTCACCAAAGACCCCTCTACTATACTAGTTTGGATATGTGCCTGGTTCCAGAAAAGGTTTGATTATGAAGGGTGGCAGGAGACACATTCCTTGGCAAGAAAAACTGAAGAGAAGCAAACTAAAATAATAATGAGCTACAATTCCTTTATTCCTTTTCCTATATTAAATTAACAAAATAGTTTCCCCCCCGTGTATACCCTATGTTGATTGCTGTGGTGTACTTCTGAGGAATCAATTTGGCAATTATTGTATCTGTAGCCATAAGAGTAGTCATGTAATTATTCTTTTTATAATCTAGCTAGGAAAACAATCGAAAATGCAGAAGTAACTTCATTTACAAAAGTATTCAATGTGGCTGTAACTATTAATACTGAAAAATTGGTAATAGCCTGAGAATGTAACATTAGGAGAATGAAGAAGCAATTATGAAATATCCATCTGAAGGAATATAATGTTATTTTAAAAAATGATGTTATACTTACCTGGCAAAAAAATTAAAATAAAAAATTAAAAAAAATGATGTTTACAAACTTCTGGTTTAAAATGATATCTACCTAGCAGCTTTAAAGCATACACTCTCACTAAACTATCCATAATTACCTCTCCTAAAAGTCAAAATCAACAGACAAATTGATGCTAGAAGTTTTTAATTTCCTCTGCCCAGAGAAAATCTGCTCAAGTTTGACTTCATGATATGAATGCCTCCTGGGAAAGAAAGGTACTCTTTACTCCCACCACTGTCTATTTTGACTCATGGGGATATTACCAATCAGAGAACAGGACATACATGACTTCTACTGCAGTAGGTCTTAATGTGTGATCCTAGACCAGTAGAATCAGCATCATGTGGGGACTGTGACAAATGAAAATGATTGAGCCTCCCCTCAGACCTACTGAATCAGAAACTCTGGGAATGGAATCCAAAATCACCTGTGGGTGATTCTGATAGCCCTAAAATTTCATTATCAGCTGAAGTGCTGATTTGAGGCAGCCAGATCATTTTTTCAGTTCTTTATTCACCAACTTTATTTGCAAGGTCAGAGAAAGCCATTCTTGGAGACTATTGACAAGAAAGATCAGTGTATCTTTTAGTGGCAGGTGGCATTCTGGGAGATACGGTCTCCAGGAAGAAGGTGCTAAAGATAGAAAGGTGAAAGAGCTCGGCAGTATATTCTGTAGATGGTAACTTGCTTGTTGATTCAGAGAACCATAGAATGAGGAAGATGGTGTGAAGGGAACAGTACCTCAATAGAGTGTGCTGCTCCAGGTAAATGGTAGCAAAAAGCTTGCAAATGGATTAAAGTTTGACCACTATTTCAATGGATAGACAGCTGGGCCCAGGGCAGGCAATATGGCCCCATTAAGGACAAAGAAAGAGGAGGAATCAAGCTGACAACCAATATGGAGCTAAAAGGAAAATGTCATAGAATAAGTGATGGGGACTGATTCAAAATCTCTCTAAAAATTATCTACTGTGAGATATAGAATAAACTATGAAGAAATTTATATTCTGAGAAGTATGTAGAGAGATGTGGTCTCTATGGAACAGCAGCCAAAACTTATAAGGAGGTAAAAAGTGCTTATTAAAAAGACAAGAAACAGAAATTGAAAGGGAGATGAATGGATTTCAAGTACATTAAAAATTAAATGGTAGAATTAAAGTCTACATTGAAGACCAAAAAAGTGATAATTTAGCATTCTAGAAAATCAGATCAATGAAGACACCCTTTTCTTGAATATAGAAATAAAAGAAAAATTGATAAAAATGAAGAGAAAGAAGATAATAAAAATAGAAGACACAGAAGCAGGATTTGACATGTGGATAATTTGTGTTCATTAGATAAATGCTAGAACAGAAGAAAGAAACATAAATGGAAAGATGAGCTAAAAAGGCTAGTTTAGGCAACTTGAATGATTCCATTATGATCCTAGAAAAATAATTAAAAACATATCCTTATTCATATTTATCCAGACAAAAAATATTGAACTAAGTGACATAGAAAAACAATCTTGTACAGCATTAAGCCAGGGAGGAAAGAATCTACAAGCCTGGAATCTACAAAAATGTCAACAGCTGAAAGTTGACATAGCAAAACTGTTGTTACTGTCAACACTGGCAACTTTTAGGTATGCAATAGTAGATCCAACCCATCCTAGTCAGAGGAACTTTGTTGCCATCATACAATGAAGGGGCTATATAGCATTTTGCAGCAGTTCCCAAGTGGACATCCTTGGAAGTTCAGTGTCAAGCTAACATTTTCATCATCTTATTCAGATTTTGCCATTCATGGTAATGTAATTAGTGTTAAATAACATCATTTATAAAGCTAAATTTAGTCACTCTTTTAATGTTAAAATGTCCTATTTTTTTAGGAAATGGTGACAGGTATGTGTGTGTGTTTGTGTATAATATCCTTCCTTGGAAAAATTGAAAGGTGAGCATCTTATGCTGATCCCCAAAAAGTTTTTGATATTTTAAAGTCTGTAACCTATTCTTTTTTTAAAAAAATAAATATTACACATAAGAGTTTGGAACAGGGTGATGCCTGTGGCTCAGTGGGTAGGTTTGAACCCCCTACCATATACTGAGGGTGGAGAGTTCAAACCCGGCCCAGGCCAAACTGCAACAATAACAACAAAAATAGCTGGGCATCGCGGTGAGCCCCTGTAGTCCCAGCTGCTCAGGAGGCTGAGGCAAGAGAATCCCCTAAGCTCAGGAGTTGGAGTTTGCTGTGAGCTGTGTGACACATGGCATTCTACTGAGGGTGATAAAATAAGACTCTATCTCTAAAAAAAAAAAAAAAAAAAAAAAAAAAAAAAAGAGTTTGGAATTAGAAGAATCAGAGTTCAAATCTTGTGTGACCATTTATACTAACATACTATATATGCAATTTGAGAATTTTTTTAATTTCCCTGGATCATTTTATTTTACTTTTTTAGCTTTAACCTCAGGAAGATTAAATATTTTCATTTCATAAAATGTTCAGAAAATGGCTGGCATGTAGTTTCCTCCTGATATACTTGTTACTATGAAGGGCATAATGCAAAGTTATGATGTGAATATTAATTGTGTGAGATGATTTACAAATCAAATGTTGGTTCTATTTCTTCTTTTTATTTCTTAGCACCATGTAGTCATTAAAAAATTCCATTAGATAGATCAAATCTATCTAATTGTCTTGAGGAAAATGATGCTTTTATCATTTCTAAAAGTTTTCTCACTATAATTATATACTTTTGTAAAATTAGCTTTTAAAGCTTTCACTGTGGGCTTATAGCAACAATTTTCAAGGAAATTCAAAGCTTTCATGGTAGGGTTATAGAAATTTTCAAAGAAATTCTGACAATTTTAGGTTTACTTCAAAAGGATTGTTGTCCAAGTCTTAATAGTCTACTGTATGTTAGTTTGACTTTAGGAAAATGTTTCTGGAGCTAACAAAGGGAGATGAGTGTCCTAAGCTAAGAGCATAGTACAGAAGTTGGTCACTGTCCGTGTGTTTGTAGCATGATAGAATATTAGAGATCACATCTCTTAACTCTTCTATTTCTCAGACATAACTCATGTTGCTCTTGCTTTCTCGGCTTGATATTGCACTTGGTCTATCCCTTCTAGACTGATTTGTTCTTTAATAGTTTAGCCACTGGGGTACCTTGCTGTCTTGAATTCATGCTATTCCTTATACTCTAGAGCTTAGGAAATACTTTCTTAAGTCTTGTCAAGTTTTTACTTCCTAACATAGAATGTTTTTCAAGTTAGAATTTTTTTTTTTACTTGTTGTCCTATTATAAGACATATGTTGTCCTATTATAAGAAATGTATACCAGGATTCTTTGATTAGGAGTAAATATTTATTTTATTCCAGTCCAGAGATACGATTTTTTGGAGGTTGTTGTTGGAGGGAGGGTTATGATTGTCAATATGATTTATCCTATTCATCCTTTATTTTTACTTACTTCATTTTATTTTTCCTTGGGAAAAGTTTATGTGGGAGTCATCTTGTTCTTGTTTGATACATAAATGTAACATAAAGATACACTTAATTAACTCCCTTCTACACATATAATGTTGAGAGAGAGAGTTGTCTCTTTAATGAAGTTAGGATTTGTTCAAGTGTTTATAAGCATTTACCATACGTAAAATACTATGGTAGAAAGAATTGGATTCAACAGCTTGCAATATCAACTGATGAGGAAGATAAGGGCAGAGATTATATTCAAAAGGCACAGTTAAAAGTGCCGGTAGATTTTTAAAATTTAGGAGGACAAAAAATTGGCATGGTTTGTAATACTAGCCAAGTGATTGTCTGAGAGGCAGCCTGTTGATGTAAAATAAGTAGTGCAAAAGTGGGGATGTGCTAACTCTTAAAAACACTTTTTTATTCTTAATTAATAATAATTGTGTATATTTATGTGGTGCAATGTGCTGTTTCCATATAAGTTTACAAGGGGGAATGATTAAAGTAGGCTAAGGAAGAAATCCATTATGTCACACACTTGCCTTTTTTGTTGATAAAATGTACATTTTAAATATGCATTGGGTGTCAGTGGGGTCAGGTAAGGCCATAGAGTCAGGGTGTGCTTACTCATAGGAGAATGCTGCCTCTGGAAGAATGTTTAAGGGTAGTCTTGGGAAAAAGAATTTATGAAAGAAAAAGTCAAAGAACTAATCAATTCATTAAGCACCTACAATGTTTGAAACTTTCTACAGTATTTTGGGTATGCAAGAGAACAAAATATGTTCCATCCTTTGAATAAGTTGGTGTTTAAAGGTGGAAAGAAAGATGTAAACAGTCAAAGATCTCTGAAAGCTATAGTAGACAACTATTCGTATCACAATTTTATCCAAATTTTGAGTGTCACGTTCTGAGCAGATTTGGTTGGAAAGAATCTTTTCCAACATCTGTTTTTTTTCTTTAAGGCTTTGGATTCCTCAGATCTGATACCTTGGGCTTATTTTGGGTTTTATTGTTTGATTTTGTGTGAGCCTGATAAATCATGTTTTTTTTTCCCCCACTGGCTTACACCTGAAACTGTGTCTCTAGTTACACTGTGAAGCTTAGCAGTTCCTAGGGTCCAATGGTGTGCTCTGATGGAGCCAATGGATGAAGCCAAAGTACTAGCAGGCACTGTGTAAATTTCATTCTCCACCAGGTGGTCTAGGATTCAAATATTGTAGGTCTCACCCATTCCAGATGCCCATACTGAGTGGGCAGAGCTTTGGTTCAAGGTGCGTAGGCAATTTGTTTAATCCCAGGGGCCTTTGGACTTGGAGATATAGGCTGAGAGAGTGAGTTATTTGAAATGAGGGTGGCTGGCACAGACAGGCTGAGGCCCCAGCAGGGAGGGAAGAGAAGAGGCAGAAAGCCTTCCAAGAAGAAGCTGAAAATTGACCTAGTTATTTTGGTGGCACACTCTACTGCATTTTCCCTTCAGTCCAAGCCCAGGCTTCCTGACGTGAAATTAAAGCACTCACTGCCAAGGATTTAAGTTTGAGGATTTTTTCAAGTTTAAAAAATTTCTTTGTCTTTTCTTTTATTTCCCTAGTAAAAATGCCCCGTGCAGTCAGGAATTATCTGTCCTACGCTGAAAATAGTCATGGTAATGAGGATTATCTGTGTTGAGTTGATGCATTCAGAGAGGAGTGGACAAACAGAGGGAGAGAGGTGAAGCCATCTGGCTTTTGTGCTCCTTCCCTCTAGGATCTGGAGAGCCAACAGGGACATCTGGGAAAGGCGTGGGTAGAGTGCGGACCTACTGAAATGGGGGCAGGTGCAGTCCTGCCCTTTTATTCTCTTGAGCTCTTTGCCAACAGCGTGCCCCCAACCCCTTTAGTGATGAGAACTGGTTTGTCTAAGTGTCTATCCCTGTATTTCCATTGGGCCATTTCTTGGCTGTGTAGACCTCAGTATGGCACAGGACTGATCAACAACGGCACTATTGACATTCTGAGCTAGGGAGTTCTTTATTGGGGTGAAGGGGGAATTTTCATAGCATTGCAGGATGTTTAGCAGTATCTCTGACTTCTGCCCCCTAGATGGGCATCTCCTAGGTGATCCCCTTTCCTGACTTATGACAACCAAAATTGTCTCCAAACATTAGCAAATATCTCCTAGAGCACAAAGATCAAGCTCTTTCAAAAATCAGTGTTGTAGAGCTATGAAGCAGTTCGTCCTTCTCAAAGGCTGAATATGGAACATTATCCTGCTGAGTTTGGAGCAGAGAACCATCCAGATTCTTTCTTCAGACCCTTAAGGGCATCATATGCAGAAATAATTATAATGCAACAATGCTTTAACGAATCTTTATTATTTAATGTTATTATGGTCTCAATAAGAAATATACACACTGAATCTGGGGTGTGACATTCTCAATAGCTTATTACCTTTGAATAATTTACCAGATTATTAAAGTGTATGAAATGGAATCAAGGGAAGTAAGACTGGAAAGTCAGGTTGGTGCTGGACTCTGAAGAGCCTTGGCTATGAGGCCAGGAGTTACAACTTTATTCTGCAGACAATAGGAGACGTATTGAAGGATTTTATCAATCCTTGTTTGTTACTATTACTCTGCAACTTTTTACTGTCTAAATCAGTGGTTCTCAACCTGTGGGTCACAACCCCTTTGTAACAATAAAAATACACCCTGCATATCAGATATTTACATTACAATTCATAACAGTAGCAAAATTATAGTTATGAAGTAGCAACAAAAATAATTTTATGGTTGGGGGTCACCACAACATGAGGAACTGTATTAAAAGGTCGTGGCATTAGGAAGGTTGAGAACCATTGGTCTAAATTGATCTTGTCAAAGACACATGACTTAGCTGGTTTATGTGCACTTTGTGGAGGATGTTGTGATGCACTGCTCAAATCCTCTTTTAAGAATCCCTCCAGCTAAAAGCATTGCCTTCTGATGGTCATGGCTGAGTCCCTCTGTGGGAACTGCCCTAGCTCAAGGAAACACAGGGGGAAAGGAAGAATGAAAACATTCCAGGTTGGTGACCATTGAAGGTAACCAGGCTGAAGTCATTTTGTAAGTATGATTCCTTAGAATTTTAAGACAGTGATTTATACACAGAAAGTTTACTGGGACTTGCTTTTAGGATCAACACCTGTGAAGAAATGAGGAAAGAGAGTGGACAGGCCAGACATGGTGGCTCAGGTCTGCAATCCTAGCACTCTGGGAGGCTAAGGTGGGTGGATTGCTTGAGCTCAATAGTTCAAGACCAGCCTGAGCAAGAACAAGATCCCATCTCTATTAAAAATAGAAAAACTGAGGCAAGAAGTTCGCTTGAGCCCAAGATTTGAAGGTTGCTGTGAGCTATGATGATGCACTTTACTCAGGGCAACAGCTTGAAACTCGGTCTCAAAAAAAATAAAATAAAATAAAATAAAATAAAAAATAAAATAAACAGTGGGAGACATTATTAGCTCTGAATCATCTGTTTATGGACTTATATGTAAGAGAGAAAATACATTTCTGTGTTGTTTAGATCACTGTTATTTTAGGTCTCTGTATTAGTCAGCTGAGGCTAAGTGATGCTGCAAAAATAGATGATTGCCAAATCTTAATAGCTTAAATCCTTTGGACTGCCAAAAGGACCATCGATCCAGAAAGAGAATACACGTTTAATTCCCTTTTAGGATGTAACAAAGAAGTTTTATTGAAAGGGATGCCTCTTCTAGAGTGTGGAACCAAGATCCATAAATAACAGTGCCAGGTAAGCCAGGCAGAGGCTGCAGAACCAGACTAATGAGGGCACATTTTCCTTTTCAGCATCTTACCCATAACTTCTTCCCAGTAGGATTCCAGGATTGCCATGGACCAGAGACTGCTGTGAGCCTCTCACTCTTCCTCTTACTAAATATAAGTTTATTTCTGAATGAAATATTTATTGTAGCTATCTTGCTCTTATTCAACTGCTGTGTATTGGATAAGGGGGAAGGCAGATAACTTGTCCTTTTAAGTTTCTGGGACTTTGGATCGATAAGTGCCACCTCTGGATCTCAGGGAGAGATCTGGGCATAAGCGAGTGATTCTGGACTTGGACTCGGAGCTTGGTACCTTTCTTTCTTCCCCATTCCGTGCTGGCTTCCTTTTGTCTTCCCTTCTTCCTTCTGTTCCTCTTTTTCTTCTCTCCCTCCCTCCTGGCATTTCCCGTTCTAAATCTCTTCCCTTTCTTTCAGTTCCTTTCTCTTTATTTCCTTTTCTCTCTCCCTCTCTCTCTTATTTCTTTTCATTTCTTTGTTTCTTCTTCTCTCTTCTTTTCTCTTTTTTGTCTCTAGTCTGTTTATATGATTCTTATGGTGATTGAACTAGCTCCCATGTAGTGGGTGAAGCTTGACCAGAATTTTCTCTTTGCTCAAATGCAGTCTTTATGAATACTTCTTGAACATCTCCCTTGCACATCTGCTTGCACTTTTTTCTGAACTAGAGTTTCAGGAATTGGCATTTTGCTTCAACTGCTTTTCTATGGCCTGAGGTTTTGAGGGCTGGACATTAAGAAGAACCATTTATTGAAGAACTAGGTTCATCCTGATTTATAATACCATAGAATATTTTAACCTATTTTGGACTTTATTAGTATGAAATCATACTATATGTTTTCTTTTATTTCTGAGTTTTTTCCTTCCCTCAAAGTTAAGTTGTGGAATTCACCCATATTTTTGTATATTGTGGTAGTTAGTTGATTCTCATTTTTTTTTATAGTTCCCTCTTTGAGGAATATGCCACATTTTCTGTATCCATTTTAGAGTTTATAGGCATTTGTGTGCTTCCCAGTTTAGGCCTATAATGAATAGTACTTCTATGAACACTTCTGTGCATATTTTTGGGTAGTACACATATGCATTTCTCTAGGGAGTATTCCTAGCAGCAACATTTCTGGGTGATAGAGAATGCAGAGGGTTTGCATACTTCCAGTTTCCCAAACTGTATCTACCAATTTACTTCCCCAAAGCAGTGGATGGCAGTTCTGATCATTTCATATTCTTGCTGACAGGTGATGAGTTTTGTTTCTTTTTTTTTTTTCATTGTCTTTCTCATTTTAGACATTCTCTTGATTATGTTGTGGTATCTCATTATAGTTTTAACTTGTACTCCCCAGTGACAACCTGAACGTCTCTCTCCCTCCACCTGTGTGTGTACGTACATACATGCACATATCTAATAAGTTATATTCCAGTTTTCCCTTTATTATTTCTGTTATTACTAAAATGCACTTTAAATTTAATTGGGAGCTGGAAGGAAGAGAAAAAGATGTGTTTTCTGTTTTAACATGAATTATTGACAGTAATCTTAGCTACTAGCTATTAAGGAATTATCATGTGCCAGGTACCTTCAAGATTGTCTTAACATTACCCGGTTCTTATTATTCTTCTTAGTCCTGGGAAAATACATGTATTTTCTGATTTGACCATCACAGTGTATGACACTATTATGTGCAATTTATAGGTAAGAAACAAATTATCAGAAACATTAAAATATTTTCCCAAAGACATACAAATAAGTAATGGCAAGCCTCACATCAGAACCCAGTTTACCTGATTTCAAAGTCCAGCCTCTTCATCTCAAGTCCTAACTCTATAGATTTCTGCTTCAAAACCAACTCTAGAGAAACTCCTTTTTTTCATTTAAATTTCAAAATATAAATGAACTATTTGTGTTGTTATAACCATAGAAAATGATTTAAAAAACCATTTTTGCTATTTTTAATGACAAACTGGTACACTAGATAAGGTAGGTATTACTAATACTCATATCCAAGGAAGAAAATAACACTTCCAGGAGAATAAGTAACCTCCAGGGTTTCCCTGGTAGGTGGCAGATGGGTACTAGACTTTAAGGGCTGTGTCCCCATATGCACGACTTCCAAAGCTGTACTCTGCTGTCTTTCCTTGTGGTGTGTTCTCTAACAAGAGCAATTTTAATTTCTTTTTGTATCTGAGAGTATGACCAACATTAATGATGGCAAAATAGTCCTTTCAGATTGATTGTGGAGGGTTGTGGCATTTTGAAGTATACTTAATAGTCATAAATAAGGAAAAGTTGAAAAAAAATGGACTAATTTAATAGACTACAAAAATAATAAGAACTGGGTGATGGGAATTCACTGTAGTCAGTTATATTTTATGTGAGATAAATGAACCTGTTGTATCATAGGTAGAACCTTGATTGTAGTGTAATTAGTCAAGATAGTCAAGATTTTAATAATACATTGGCTGTAGACATGTTATTCTGTGAATTACAGAATAAGCACCCTTTATCTTTTTGAATTTGACTTAAGAGTCAAGGATTATTTTTTATTTTTGGAATGTTTTTGATTATTCTTAAAGTTTATGACTTTAAGTTTATCTTACCTAAAAGTCTCTTCCTTCCTTCCTTCCTTCCTTCCTTCCTTCCTTCCTTCCTTCCTCCCTCTTTCCCACTCTCTCTCTCTCTCCCTTTCTTTCTTATCTTCTACATGAAGTTCTTCTCCTAGACTCACATTTTGGGCATGAGACAATTGATGGGTAGGCAATAATCTTTGTCTTCACCCAGTTTCCAGCCCTTCTCATGCTACCACGTCTGGGTTTCACATTCCTCAGACACAAATGTAGTGGGGGATTAATTTACCTGTGACCCAGTTACGCTGGACTCCATATGCTTTCTTCTATC
The DNA here is from genome assembly GCA_963574355.1 of Loris lydekkerianus. Classification (NCBI taxonomy): domain Eukaryota; kingdom Metazoa; phylum Chordata; class Mammalia; order Primates; family Lorisidae; genus Loris; species Loris lydekkerianus. The sequence goes on from CAUYPK010073625.1 coordinate 18,281, forward strand.
CTACTTTGTACCCAATTGTCAGTCTCTTAACGTGTGATTATCCCTCTGCCTGCACCATTTTCAGGATTCTCTTGACACTACTTTGTCTTTGTTATTCCTTTTACTCCTAGGAAAATAGAAATGAGATGCTCCTGCTTTCTTCCTTGGTGGGTCACATCCTCCAATTAGAGGAATGATTAGAGTCCAATTGCTTGACCAATAAAACATGATGGAAATGACCATTTCCCAGGCCCATGCCTGAAGAGATAGCTACAGCTCCCAGTCTCTTAGAATATTAATTCTTGAACCCCAGCTGCTATGCTGTAATGAAGCTGAAGCCGCCCCTACGGAGAAGCATATAGGAAGAGAAACCAAGTCCCTGGGACAATTGTGCTGGCTGAGCACCCGGCCAATAGCCAACACCAGCTTGCCACTCATGTGCATGAGCCAAGATGGAGGTGGGTTCTCTGTCCCAGATAATGCTGTGTGGAAAGAGACAGGCTGTCCTTGCTGGGCTCTGCCCAAATTGCACATGAGTGAGTGAAACAAATGATAGATTTTTTTTTAAGCCTTTATATTTCTGTGGTGGCCTATTACATGTAAAAGAAAACCATAACATGGGCCATATGGTGTCCAAGGCTTAAGCTGAAATTTCTAATCTAGCTTTTATTTATGAGTCTTTCATGAATGGCTATGGGATATTTGCTCTGCTTCTTAGAAATAGGTGAATTATTCCCCATTTGGTTATTGTCTTGTGTGCAAAGTTTTCTCAGTTAGGAACTTCAAAGGGAAAAAAAACAAACATGAGAGATGGAATAATTAAACTCTATCTGGAATTCCTCAAAAAAAATCATTGACCAAAAACATTTATTCAGAAAATATGCTGCTAGAGATTGGTGATAGAAAAAAAGGGTATTAAATGCTGGGTCTTTACACTGGAATCACCCAGGATGATTTACAAAATATAGCACTGAGGTCTGTGCCG
>CAUYPK010073627.1:0-17384 GCA_963574355.1 Loris lydekkerianus
TAGCCCACATAACAAAATCCCAAAACCAGAAATGTTGGCGTGGATGTGGAGGAAAGGGCACACTTCTACACTGCTGGTGGGAATGCCCACTAATACATCCCTTCTGGAAGGATGTTTGGAGAATACTTAGAGACCTAAAAATAGATCTTCCATTCGATCCTATAATTCCTCTTCTAGGTTTATACCCAGAAGACCAAAAGTCACAATATAACAAAAACATCTGTACCAGAATGTTTATTGCAGTCCAATTCATAATTGCTAAGTCATGGAAGAAGCCCAAGTGCCCATCGACCCATGAATGAACTAGCAAATTGTGGTACATGTTCACCATGGAATACTATGCAGCCTTAAAGAAAGATGGAGACTTTACCTCTTTCATGTATACATGGATAGAGCTGGAACATATTCTTCTTAGCAAAGTATCTCAGGAATGGAAGAAAAAGTATCCAATGTACTCAGCCCTACTATGAAGCTAAACTACAGCTTTCACATGATGGCTATAACCTAATTATACCACAAGACTATGGGGAAAGGGCCAAGGAAGGGGAAGGGAGGGGGGAGGTTTTGGTGGAGGGAGGGTAATGGGTGGGGCCACATCTATGGTGCATGTTAGAATGGGTTCAGGCAACTGCACTAACGTACAGCTATGATTTAACAATAAAAAAAAAAAGCAAAGAACTTTGGCATTTTCAAGTTTAAAAAAAAATACATTAGAAATTCATAAGGAAAGCAAAATTTTATAAGCTACAGAATCATTTTTAAAATATATAATTTTGGAGTTCTTCCTTTATAAAAGTAAGAAATCACTGAATTATAGCACAGTCAAAGAATATTCAGCTGTCTTATTTCACGATCAAGTAGCTTACTACAATTGTTCCATGTTAGAGGATAGTCATGCTCCTGAACAGAGTTTATTTCTCATATTCTTCAAGTCTTGGTTTACTTTTCAAAGCTTTTTGAGTGCATTCTGTGAATGTTCAAGTTTTTAAATATGTCCCTGTATTTATAAGTTCTGTGTCATTGTTCATTTACCTTTGATGTTATACTTTTCATAGAATAACTTAGAAAATTTGAAAAATCAATGGAGAAGGCTGGAACCCATGATGATGATGATGAAATACTATTAGGAGAGTAACTTTCTGTTTTAGGAAATGAATATGTTGACTGTATTGATGGATTTTAGGCCTTTATGGCCGTTACTTTGCCATTATGACAACGTGGCCTAAGTGAGGAGGCCATTTCATCAAAAAGTTTTCTTATTTTTTAAAAACCTTTAAATTTAAAGGAGTTAAGTATGTAGCTTTAAAAATTCTGTACCTCAAAAATTTCTACAAATGGATGCAGGGGCATTGCAGAAGAATATAAATACTATCTAAAAACAGCCTTTCCCTTCCCATACTTACATTCAGGCTGAGTAGCCACCTTGATGGGCTGAGAACTCTCGCCTGGTCCCCACTCATTGTAGGCCACTACACGGAACGTGTACATGGCTTCCGGCTTCAGATTTCCCACAGTGAGATGAAGGGACCCCGGCTGGGTTGTGTTCAATGCTCGTTCCCTGGAAATCAAAGTTGCAAGAAAAGATTATTACAAAATGAATATTTTTAGCCAAAACCTTTACTTGATGTGTGAGAGTAGTGAGTTGAACTAAGGTTGCTAACTTATATAATAGTGACCCTGGGTCATTTACTCAAGACCTCTAAGGCTGACTGTGAAATAAACTAACTGGATGGACCTACAAATAAATGTTGCAGGATTTCTGGGGGAGTTTAAGCTTATATCATTCTCCATGCAACTTGCAAACTAAAGCCTTTTTCCTTGACACTTAACACTTTAGAATTCAAACTCATGACAAAGACATTAAAATAAGGAGAGACATCTGGAACGTAGGCAGGAAGATGCATTTTATAAACATCCGGCTAATGACCAAAATCAAGGTTTCAATTATTCTACAAATTAGTCTTCCCTCAGAATTGCCAACAAATGCATTTATGTATTTTCTTTCATTGTATTTAAAGAAAACACAGATGCCAAGTCTTCCTATGTATCCATGGGGCTTGCGCTGCTGTGGTTACTTTAGGTGTAATTAGTGAAAGGAAGTAGATTTCTTTCTGCATGAGAAGAAACTAACACTCATCTGCTTGCCTTGCTCTTCAAGCTGTATCTGTGTGTGGTCATTATACGGATTATCGACTTCCTCAGTATTGCAAAGAAATGTATTATCTAGGCTGATCAGGGTGGAACTTACAGTACAGATTACCAACACTGGAGTTATGAATGCTGGCATTTAAGAAATAAGAACTACTAAAGTATTCTTTAAAAACATAAACTATTCTAGACTTTTTGGACTTTCTACATAACTTCTTTGGATAGGAAACCTATAACTGACTGAACTGAGTGAAGAAAGAACATCTTCTAAGCTTCTGAATTACTTCTTAAAGTTTCTGTTTCTAGATAATATCTCTTGCCTCTCAGTGAAAATATTCATGTCATAGTATCTGGAAGAGTCAAATGAGACATCCTATGTGAAGCTTCTAAACCGGAAGGCATGGCTCCTAGAACTCAACACAGAATCTTCCAGAAATGACTGTTGGCCACTGTTATTTTACTATAATAACAAAATACCACTAAAACCTCATAACAAATGAATGCTCTTGATTCCAAGGAGACTTATGCACAAAATAATTAGATCCAGGAATCAAAGGAGAAAAATAGAGAGGTATAATCATAAAGAAAAGCTACATAAATAGGTTTCACTGACCTCTGTAACTACCTTGAAAAAAACTCTTTATTGATATTTTTCATTATATTAATTTTGTTTGCCAAGAAAAGTTAAAACAAAAAGAATGATTATAACTAAAGCTATAGAACAAGTTCTAAAAATGAAAATACTACTAGTATTTTTAAAAGGCTGGAGTCTTAACTGACAGATTCCAGAAGGAGTAGAAGTTTCCTGAGCTCCACAGCACAGCTCGACAGCCCATGGTATCTGATGCCCCCACTGGTGTCTGCTGTTTGGTTTCTCTGGGTCCTACTGGAATGACACCAACCTGCTAAGGTGACACAAAAGCATTCTGGGAAAATGGCACTTTCTGCCAAGTTGTCCATCACTAATGTGTTCAGTGAAAGATTCCCAGGAGGTTTCTGAACACCTTTTTTTTTTTTTTTTTTTTTTTTTTTTGAAGCAGAGTCTCACTATGTCACCCTCATGGCATAACAGCTCACAGCAACCTCAAGGTCTTGGGCTTAAGTGATTCTTTTGCCTCAGCCTCCTAAGTAGCTGGGACTATAGGGACCCACCACAATGCCCGGCTATTTTTTGGTTGCTATTGTTATTGTTGTTTGGCAGGCCCAGGCTGGGTTCAAACCTGTCAGCTCTGGTGTATGTGGCTGGTGCCCTAGCAGCTGAGATATAAGCACTGAGCTTGAACACATTTTTCATGCTTCAGTAGCTATAAAGAAAACATCACAAACCATTTCCCAAGGAGTGAGTAACATCTGAGTTTGGAAGAGCAGTTTACTATGCCGAGTTCCTCTGGTCCCACAATAGCACAACACTAGACATCCAATGTAGTTAAAATCTCCACAATCACCATCCAGAAACAGTTATGAATCAAGAATTTTCTCGCTCCTTGCTCTAGTCTAGGCTCTATGAATGGGGAGATAACCATGGATGGATCTGCAGGAAAGAGAACAGTGGACATGGGAAGTTTGCCCAAGTACTGTGCTGGAGTGTTCTGCCTGTCACTGTCCCACCACCCCTAAGACAGCAGCAGGGACTCTGGCCTCCTGTCTCTCAGTGACATGATCTCCTATAAATGAGACATAATTACCCTTTCATACACAGAACTCAGAGCCATTCATGGTCAGTCACCACAGTGCATCAGCAGACAAAGTGTCTTCTCTTCACTGTTTTTCCTTCTAACTTTGAGTTCCTAGTGTGGAGTTCCAGAAAATTCAGTGAACTGACTGAAGTAAAAGGCACAAATCACTTGTGCCTTCTAGAATCTATTCACTGTAATTTTATTCATTGTAAATCTACAAAGAGCATCAAATATACAAAGTCTGTCTCTTTCTGATGGTTGGGGAAAAAAAAAAAAAAAATCTATAAAAAACTTGTTCTCTCACTTTTACAAGGGAATTACAAAGAGTTAAGAAAAAGCCTTTCTTACCTTGTAAAGATATATGATTACAACATTATCTGCTTTAGTTTGTGCTTACAATGTATACAGCTACTATATACTTGTAATAATTTAAAATTTGAAGACAGAAGAAGCATTTCTTTCCTGTAAATTCTAGTTTTAGGTACTTTGGGTTACCCAGTTAAGATGTTTTGGGAAATAACTGTTGTTTATGTTCTAAAAGCATACCCTTTCTCCCAGTTACCAGAATTCTGCTGAGATCAGGCAGTGTAACTCTTTTCAAACACTGACACATTTGAGGCGTAAAGCCAAACACGGTGGTATGGAATGGACCCTGTGCACACTGCACGGGATCCTAACTCTGGGTATGTTACATTATCTGCTTTAGTTTGTGCTTACAATGTGTTACATCACAATATTAGCATGTTCTTAATGATTTGTCATCAGTATTCCCAGTTTCCTATCTTTTATTGACAAAGGTTCATAATCCATCTACTCCATGCCCACAACCTTGTGCTGGCTGTCATTCTATGGTTAATCCAATCTCACCCGCTTGGGACAAGACCCAAAGCCCTTCACGATGTGGCCCAAAGCTCTATACTGTCATCTGCTGGGACTTTTCTCCTTCTGACCTCCTTTGTTGTGTTTAGTTTCATTTCAATTTGCCTGGAGTTATTTTCTTCTGACTTGCACTTTCTTCTTGGTTAGGCAAAAACTTGTTTCAAATGAAATCTAATTTGAACCTAACTCAAGCGAAATCTCTGGGCTGATGCCTTCCTACCATCATGACCCATTTGAAAAGCATTAAATGTTCTCCGTTTTTTCTTTGCTCTTGGTTTACACATCTAGTGTAAAGTAGCACGATTTACACTGTATTAATGGGAATGTCTGTCTCTTGGACTCAACTGTAAATTATTTTTTTAAAAAAAGTTATGTTCTATTCACATTTTATTCACACTCAGGATATATATCCAGGTATAAAAAATAGCCATATTGCTGGGGCTCATAATTTTTCAAATGAATGCATAAATAAATGTGAAACTTTTAAGAGAATAATTACATAAAATCTCCACATAGTGCTATGTTAGAAATGCCTAGGGAACTAGTTTCTATTCCATTTTTCATCCCAATTTACTTGGGTCATCTTTGGCCTGTCATATCACTTTCCTAGGTCTTTATTTCATTATTTAAAAGCTGAGAAAGTAGATATTCTCAAAGAAGGCTTACTATTCTAATATTCTTTGCTGGGAATAAATAACCACCCATTTCTCCTCTCCCTCTTTCTCTCTGGCTGTGTGTGTGTGTGTGTGTGTGTGTGTGTGTGTGTTTTAGCTGAATCCAGCGTTTCTATTTTTACGTTTTAGAAATAGAGTTTACAGATTAAATATGATCCTGCTTCTTAGTGGATCATTTGAAACAAGTCTCTAGTATACATTTTAAGTAAATATATACTATCTTGCCTAAATGCATCAGGGTGTTAAATTTATATGTAACTGTGAGTCGAGCAGCAACTGCTATGTGGAGGTGTCAAATATCTCATTAGCTGTATCGAGGAAGAAGAGCTCATGTCTCTTTGTAGGCAGGATTTATGAATGTCTCTTTGTAGGCAGTTATATTATTTCTAATGGAAAGATGTTTAGAATCTCTCTCTTTTTTCTCCACTCACTTCCATTTTTACTTTTTTAGAAAGTGCAAGAACATAATAACAACACAATATGTTAAAACTGAAACAAGGTGTTTAACGGAATAGGGCTCAAAGTCATAGTAGAAACAACCACCCAGATGCCATGTTCCATGTCACTCCAGAAGCATAGAGTTTGGAATCTGTTCTGTGTTAGAAGGAAAGAAGGTTTCAAGTGATTCATGGTAGATAAAATATAAGGGAGACTCAGTCTTCTTAGTCAAAGATATTTCTGTTAAGTTTTGATTTTTTTTTTGTTTTATTCTTGACTTCTTAAAATGGATAGACCTAGGAGAGGCTTTTAAAAACTTGCTTTAAGCATTTAGTATTCATTCAAGAGATGAGTTATATAACAGTTACTGTAACAGCAAATAAAAAAGCTGTATTTTTCCAGGGCAATAGAATTTGGTTTCAGATTATTTATTCTGTTTAGTTTCTGCATCTGTCCACACAGTTATTATAACTTAGTTGTGGGCTCTGTTGTCATTCTCTTTTCTCATGATGGGCCACCTTACACTGTGGGGCTGCAGTGACCGTCCATGTACTGACAGGTGCCTGATACATCTCTATCTTTAACTTCCCTGAGCACCACATTTTTATTCTCAAGGCCTTTCTTGGCATTCCCACTTGAAAACTGTAAAGCTACGTCAATCACAACTTCCTTCTCATATCTGGACCTTTTCTAGCTTCCTACGCTTAGTGAATTCCACCAGCATTGATGCACTGAAATATCCCAGGACAGAAGGACTGTCCACAACACTCCGGGTCCCTCACCACCCATGTGCAACCCCTTGCTGGGTAGCGTCAGTTGTGTCAATTTTACTTCCTGAATGTCTTTCAAACTTATCCCCACTTCTCCATCTCCACTGACAGATGCTTGGTTCAAGCCACTATTTCTTGCCTGATTTCTGCCAAAACCTGCTCAATGGCTTCTGGCACCCACCTGGCTAACCTCTGCTCTAACTCTCACTCTCCAACTCATCATCTTTTCCAAATGCAAATCTGATTATTGCATAGACAGTCCCTATTTCTTAAATTCTCTAGCAAAAGCATGCCCCTCTCCACTAGAGCTCTTAACACAGTATGTAGTCATATATTTATTGTTAGGATGATACTGCCAACACAATTAAACTTCTTCCAGAAAAACTATTGGGTTCTCTACTATTTCTATTTCAGTGCTGGACACATAGTCAACCCTCATTCAACATTTGCTGCACACGTGAGTAATGGGTTGCTCCTTTATATGTGGCATTTATAGATGACATGCTTTATTTGGCAATATGTAGTAAGTCCTTTGGAAGAATAAAATCCCTCTTCTCTCACTTGATGAGTTAAGGCTTCTTGGAGGGAGAGGGGAAAGATGTTCCATTTTACAGAGAATCAGAGTGAAGCTCTTAGAAGAGGCTAACTTGAAGCCAGACCAGAACCGGTGTTGTGGATCCTGAGTCTTGCCCTCTATCACAATGCACTTGCTCACGGATAGCGAGCTCCATCAGCCCTGGAGTCCACAACTCCGAAGGGCAGGGAAGGAATATGTAAACACCATCTGGAAACGTAATGCACAGTGAATTCTAAAATGAATCCTCCATGTCAGTCATACAAAGCTGGGCTCTAATCCTGAGCAGGAAGCAGAGGTTTCTGAAGCAGCATAAAGCTTAGACTGTGGCAAGAGGGAAGACCTAGTCTGGCTTTGTGCTGCCACAGAATAGTGTGTGACCTTGAGCAAGTCAGGGGCTACCTTGGAGCCCTCTCTGCTTCATTTGCAAAATGAAGATATCAGCCCCTTATCTGCCTCCTCACAGTGTTACTATGAGGATTAAACTGAACGATGCCCATTAAAGTGCTCTAATTCTCCCATCTGAACTCCTACCCTACTTTATATGTAGCTCTTTAGGAAATATCTTTTACTTTGTGTGGCACAGTGAAGAGATCACTGGACTAGAAACCTTGCATATAAATTCTAGTTTTAATATTTGCTACTTATGTAGTTTTCAGCAGTATTTTCCAGTCTTTCTGGACAGAGAGAGGTTTGCTTATCTGTAAAATGGAGATTATCACAACTACCGCACCTAAGGATCAATGAGTTAATGCTTGTGAAGTACCAGGAGGGATAGCTGGGTATCTCTATGACAAGATGACATTGCAGCAAAGATCTATTGGAAGTTAAGAAATAACTCAACGTGGATTTCTCTGGGGACGGGGGCAGCGTTCTCAGCAAACTGAACAGTGAGAGCAAAAGGTCTCAAAGGGAGAGGATTCTTGGCACATTCAAGAAACACAAGGAAGCCAGTGAGACTAAAGAAAAGGGAACAAATGAATGGTAAGGATAGTAAGTGATGAGCTTAGAGAGTTTAACTGGACCTAAGCAGCAAGAATTTCAGCTAGTTCTCTGAATGACACAAGAGGAAGTCTTTAGAAGGTGTTGAAGCAAAGAAATTACACAATCTAACTCATGTTTTTAAAAGTGTACTCCAGATTCTAGGGTGAGACTAGACTTGGCAGGAAACTGTAATAGTTCTGAAAAGACTTGGTTGAGATTAAAGCTGGGGCTAAGAGTGGTAGGATCCAGTACATGTTTTATTTTCATTTGCTTACTTGATTTTTTTTTTTTTTTTTTATAAAGTTAAGCAATAGAAAATGAGAATAATAGAGTGAATCTCTTTATTATCACTCAGCCTAGAATACAAAGTCATAGACCACCTTTTCTTATTATTTTATAGCAAATTCCAGGTATCATATTAGTTCAAGGTCTCAATACCTGATGGTACTAACAAGACTTGATGATAGATTTTGTATGGGATGCAGAAAAAAGAGAAGTTAAAAATTATTCCAGAGAGTTTGGCCCAATGAGAGAGAAACATGAAGATTTCAGTGAGCTGGGGGAAACTCTGGAATGGTAAAGTAATTGGGAGGGATTGGGGGATTGAAAGAAAGTAGGTATCTGGTATTGTCATAAGTTTTAAATGCCCCTGGGACACTGATGTTGAGAGATGAAGTAGGAATCTGGATATGAGGATGCAGGTAAAAAGTTAGACAAGAGACACAAATTTGGAAGACATAAACACATTGACAGAGGATAAAGGTATGAAGTGAATAAAAAGAGCTCCAAGGCCCGAGTCCTGGACCAATTCAATATTCACAGATCAGGGAACTTGAGAGTAAAAAGCACAAAAGCCTGAACGTGATTGGCCAGAGGGTTTAGAGCATAAACAGGACAGAGAGTGTTTAATAGAAACCCAATGAAGAATGAATTCAGAGAAGAGATCACACATGACAAAATTTGCTGACTTTCCAAGTCACATGAGGACCAGAAGTTAACTATTGGGTATAGCAACACAGAGGTCACTAGACAACCTACTTGTCAGAGCAGTTGCAATAAAGTAGAAAGTAGAAGGGACAAAATTATTATTGGAATATGAGGTGAGATACTGGAAAGAAGTCAAACAATTCAGGGACTGTTGCTATAGAAGGGAACAGAGGAAGGAGCGGTACAGGATATGCAAGTAGGATCCAGGGAGATGGTGTTGCTATAGAACAATATTTTTCAACCTTTTTTATGCCATGGCACACTTGACTCTATAGTTAAACTTGTGTGGCACACTTAAATTATACTGATAAAAAAAGTTAAAAAAATATGCTTATTGACCTTTCAACTTTTTTCAAAAACAATTTTATTAATAATCTTTAGAAGATTTTGTGGCACACATAAGATCTTTTCATGGCACACCAGTGTACCATGGCACACCAGTTGAAAATCACAGCCACAGATGCTACAAGAGCAAGCTCACATGCTGCCAGACTTGAGCCCCTAAAGTGGAGGACACTGACAATTCAGGACAAAGAATGGCTGAAGACTTGTTCTTTTATGAGGCAAGAAAAGGATGGGATTTAATGAGCAAGTAAAGGTTTGGCCTTTGGGAAGAGTGCACAGTTCTTTTACAGAAATGTGAAGAAAGATTATATGCCTAAAGACACTCTTGGGTAAATAAGTCAGATATGAAAGCATGTAGAATTTCCCTTTTGATTTTCCAGGAAATTAGAAGCAAGGTCAATGAAAACTGAAGAAAGGCAGGGTTGGGGCAGGAGGTTTTGAAGATCTGAGAGGTGAGGAAAAGGCATGAAATATCATTAGGGGCATGTGTGAGAGGGGCTGGTTGATAAATGCAATGTAATTGCTAATGGGATTAGTGGGCAACATGGGATTAGAAGCTGTGAATCTAAAGTGAGTAGAGTCAACTTCCTTGTACCTTTTCCTCCAGCTATCTGCAGCTACGAGAGTACAAGTGAGAAGCAGGTATAAGGTTATATGGGCTGGAGGCAAGCATGTGACATGAAATGGAAGAAGCAAGCAAACAGTGATCTATGTGCTCTCAGTAACTGGCCATAGGCTTTTAGTTGCTGAATGAGTGAAGGAAAATAGGAAGGATGGAAGAGAGTAAAACACCCACAGGATTAATGAATTGTAGTTCCTCTCAGAATCAAAGGTTTGTTATAATCAGAATCCTAGTTGGAAGACAGGGAGATAAGATTATGGAGAGTGAGGCAGGAACATAATTTGTAAAACTAAGATAATAGAAAAGTTGGTGAGATAATAGAGAGTCATTGGTGTTGCCAAGGTCCATGTTATGGCCATTGGAGGCAATAACCAAAGGATCATGGAGGATGATCAAAGCATGGGCTTGAAAGGTAAGAAAGATTTCAATAGAAGAGGAAATGAAAGAATAGTATTATAAGCAGGCGTCCGTGAGCAGTTATAAAAACACATGTTTTGCTTTAACATGGCAATTTCAATCTCTCCTCCTCCTCCTCCCCTTTCTCCTCCCCTCTTCCCCCCTACCCACCTCTCCTCCTCTTCTTCCTCCCTCCTCCCCTCTTCCCCCTAACCACTTCTCCTCCTCCTCTTCCCCCTACACACCTCTCCTCCTCCCCTTTCTTTTCCCCTCTTCCCCTCCCCACCTGTCCTCCTCCTCCCCTCTTCCCCCTATGCACCTCTCCTCCTCCCCCTCCCCTTTCTCCTTCCCTTCTTTCTTCCTACCCTTTGAGCCTTATTTTCTTGCTGTGACTGCCCTGAATACTTTACCCAAATTTCCTCATTTCATTCTCATGGCAATCCTGAAAAGTAGAATTTATCTTCATTTTATTCATTCTGGCAGAGAGATATTATTCCTGTTTTATACATAATTAAATACACATCTGATGAACGAAACATTTTAAATCCAGCTATTTCAACTTAAATGAGATATTTTTAGCTATTACAGGTTATAGAAACCATCTTTCCTATGTACAGATTAGAGCTATATTTCTACAGAATGGAGTTTGGAAGTTTTTATGTACATTCCTCTATGTAGAAATGCTATTATATTTAAACTTAGGAACATTTAATTTTTGAGCAGTGGAATGAGTGATCCAAACTGTATTTCAAAAAGATGACTGCAGACAGTGAGGAGGATGAATTAGAAGGGGAGAAGTTGTTTCCAGAGATCAGAGAATTGATGATGGAAGTAATACAATAAAGTGACTTGGCTATAGACACGACAAGACTTGATGAAGAATGGCAGTGTTAGGAGGCAGGCAGGAATAAAATGTGACTTGGATTTGTTGCTTGGTCAACCAAATGGAAGGTGCTAAGATAATACCTCCATAAACCAAGGAGGAGACAGTGAGTCTGGTCTTGGGCAGGTTAAATTTAAGGTGCCTCCAGAAAATCCATGTAAAAAACGTGAAGATGACTGGGTAAGAGTGATTACCTTCAAGATACTCCACACATAGTGATTCAAGACATTGTAAGTTCACAGAGTTAAATACTTGCAGAGGTGAGACTAAAACAAATGGCTTCTTCTCCATGGTAATGAATGATCTTAGTGAACACATCTGTGTGTGTCTATTTCTTTCTCTTCATTTTAACGTGAGACCAAATTATAAAACATAATACAACTTTAAAAGGTTATACTTTAATTGCTACTGCCAACTAGAAAGAAAAGCATTTTGAGACTCAGCATTGAGGAGCTGTGTTGTACCACCTGATCATCATACTGCACCATTTTGAACTAAATACCACTTTCGCAAGTCCCACTTATGTTCCTTTTGGATCCTGAGAAGTTCCCAAAGGTGACCACATGATGAAAGCATTCACCTGTTTGACAAACCAGAAGCCTAGCACAAGCATGCTTGCTTCTCCCCACACGAAACTTATCCAGAATCTACCTTAGATTTATGAATCAAATTTCAAGTCTTAAAATGGCAAAAAAATTTAAGGGGAAAATATTGGGAAAAAACACCTCTAGAAGACTATGATTTTGAAAGCAGATACACACAACTCATGTTGCCTAGTCTATAACAATATTCACATTTACAACTTCTACGAAATACTAGACACTTTGCTGTGACCTGTGTCTAATCTCCACAAAAATTTTGCCAGTAAGTATTACTATTTTCTCCACATTAAAGAGTAAAATCAGCCTCAGAGAAGTCATGTTGTTTTGGGGATCACATGACATCAGTGACAGAGTCGAGCTTACAAACTAACCACAGTGGTCCTTTCATACCCTGTTCTATCAATATGCACCCAAATTCTGTTCTCTTTAAAGACCAAAGAAATAAAACATAGATATTATATATTCACATTCTTGTCTTTTTTCAAATAAGTTTTTATAAATTACTTCATTTGACTCTGTAAACAATCCTGCTATAAAAGCCACTCATCTCCATTTAGTAATGAGTAAAAAGGACAGAGAGTTGAGATTTCACGGAATCTCCGAAGTTCTTGCTGGAGATCTGCTATTGCTATTACCACATGGTGCACATTTAAAGACATGGCCCATTAGGCTGAATTTTATTGGCAGCATTACCTACCTATTGTCACCTTCTCTGGAGAAAAAGACCGTGAATGTTTGAATGTTCCCTTTTGCTTCTGCAGGTGGGCGCCAGCTGAGACGGATGAATCGACTGGAAACCAAGACAGGGACCACATCTCTGGGAGCTGAAGGGAGGACACTGGAGCTGGGGAAAGCTGAGGAGGAAGGAGAGGAGACTGTTAGGGGTGTCAGCCCCCTGGGTGGAAACTGAGCAGGAAGGCAGAGCTGACCTATCAGCAAGCGTCACTGTGTTACAGTCACACAGGTTCTAAAGGAAGGAAGAAAATGGAGGCAAAACGGTAACCACTAGCAGGAAGTAACACAGTAACCAGAATCAAAGGTGTATTTGGGTTTCTTGGGCTTTAAGAAAGGTGGTGAATAATAATATATATGATTCCACTGAATATTTGTCCAGTTTTTATTAGTCACAGTATCCACAGCAATAAGAAATAAATGTTTAGGCAAGAAACAAGGAGAGAAATTGGGTAATGTGATTTTTTTTAAGAAGCATAGGAGACCTTACTTTAGAACTGTGGATAATATGATTGAATATTGCAAGGGGATTATACTTCTTGTTAGTTTAAGTGATAGCAGAAAATGTTTTAGACAAGAGGGAAATTATTTAAAGTAATTAATACTATATCTCCTTGAATTCTGTCTGGAATGAAGCAGTGGTTGAATAGGTGAGAATGTGGATGAATGAATAAACAAATACATAAGGCTTGCATCTCTGTTCGAAGTAAAGAACGGGATTATGATTCAGACTATAATATATTTTAAATATAAAGCTAAATTCCAAGTGACTATTTTGCCAAAGATTACCTATCAATATTTTCAAGATTTCCAAGTAGAGCTAAGAGAGAGAGCCATAATTTCACAAAAGTTTACAAAGTCTTTTGTGGGCTCAGGTTTATGACTCCAGAAAACATGTGATTGTATAGTTTTAATAAACAGTAAAGTCATCTGATTTCTGATGAAATTATTTCCAGAGATCAGAGAATTGATGCAGGTAGAAAAGAAACCCACTGTAATCCCCTTCTATTTAAGAAAAATTGGTAACTAAATTGATTCTTTCAAATACTGACTTTTATATTATAGTTAAGATGTGTTTTATATAGAAAAGCCACAGGTCAAGTAGGTGTACCCAAATTGACATGGAGTTAGTAAAGTTCTAATTTACAAGTCAGTCAACAAAGACCCCAAATTACATAACACAGCAATGGACTTTCATGTACTGATAAATGCCTAGGTCCGTGGTTCTCAACCTTCCTAATGCTGTGCCCCTTTAATACAGTTCCTGTGGGTCGTGACCCATAGATTGAGAACCGCTGGCCTAGGTAATCAAGTAATTATTATAAAATCCATTCCTGTCAAAGTCTGTTTATACTCTTTTTGATATAAAGTATTGTATTTATACATTTTAATACCATAGAAAATTACAAGTAGAAATTAAAAGAAGCTAACAAAAAGTAAAAGCAATTTTCATAAACTACCTTGTATTAAAGAAAATGACAGAAAAAATTCTACAAGACATAAAGATGTCCAATTGCACTTGGCTTATTGTAGAGTTATCACTGTATTGACAGTAAAATTTAACAATTGCTATCTAGAGGGATAACTGAATTATCTACAATTAGAAAAATGACTTTTCAAATATTTGGAGCATTTATAACATATAATAGAAATTTTCTATTGAATATGTGTGTGTGTTTGTGTATTGTGTGTATGTGGGGGTGCTTGTGTGTGTGAATTATTAATTCATCTTTTCTAGATTTCTCTGTTTCTTCTTGTTTATTCAATTCCCCAAGACTAAAGAACATGTGTTTCATTTTGGCAGTGATTTCTAGCCCCAAAGCATAAGTACCCATTTGCCAACACTTAATCTTCAAACTAGATTTAAAGACCTTTTCCCCTAGTTATCATTAAAGTTAGTCTCCATCCTTGTATTTACTGTGTATGGGGATTGACTGCTTCTATATTACAGCCATCAGCTAAACTCCTATTTTCCGGAAAAAATCCATTTTGAGGGGAGAAGAGAATAACTCATTTCCTAATAGTTCCAGAAACGTTATTAATTTACAATACATACCAGTTACACAGACAAAGAGAGGTTTTACAGAATGGCAGAAAGTGCCCAAAGTTATTTCTGACTCCATGGATCCTTTGACTACTTCTTTGTAGATGGAATTTCCCTTTGCTTTCCTACTCAGCACAGAATTTGAAATAAATGGAAGACTGGCAGTGAGTTAGTCAATCTTTTGTAGCAGAAATGTTAGAGGAGGGGAAAAGATTGATGCCCGAATATGGAGTGTCTCTCTCAAAAATATGGGTGATATTAAGCTTCTCGACAAAAACCTTTACTTCTACACACCACAGGCAGCTTAGACTAGCACACTGGAGTGATCTTATTCTCCTCCCTCCTCAGCCTCTTCCTGGCTGTGTCCACAATGTCCCCTCAACTGGACAGCCCAGAAATCCCAAATGCATCCCCTTTCTTGCCTCTCCCTCATTTGCCACCTGCTAAATCCCCCTTCCTGAACCTCTGGTTATTCTACCAGGCTACTGTATCTCCACCACCACACTTACAGCCCCCCACTCTCTCACCAGAATCATCACAACTGCCTTCTGGTTCCTCTGCCTTCCTTAAAGTCACCTTTCTCAGCTACACATTGCCATTCTCTGTGCAGCATCCAGAAGAAGCTGATAGAAATGTAATTCTGGTCAGATCACTCTACTGCTTGCTTATCTTCCACCTCTGTTTACCTCGCGACAAGCCCCAGTCTTCCTCATCTGCCTGCTGGCCTGGCTCCTGCTGAGTCTTTGTCTTGGTTTGGCTCCCCCCACCCCAGCCAGGGCCTCTGGAGAGGACTTATGTACAAATACATTTGGGGGGTGTGATCCTACTGGGGAGTGAGGAAGCGAACCTGGGCAGGGCGGGAACCTGGAAAGACGGAATCATCCAGGTGGTTATCACCATGGGAAACTAAAGGCCAATCCCACTGTGGAGTCAGAGCAAGATATGCCTCATAACTACCTATCCCTTAGGAATCAGGGAATTTACCTACTGACTCCTTCTCTGCCATTGGCTGAGAGTGACTCCAGGGACACTGCCTTTTCCAAAAGTGGTGTAGTGTTTTCCTATGGCAAGAAAATCACCTTGGGGCAGAGGCCTGCATGTATCCACTCTAACCAGCAATCAGTAACTCTACTCATCCAGCAAATAGGCATAGATTACCTATCACCTGCCCATTTCTGTTCTATGTGCAGAGAGAGAGGTGATCAACAGAGAAAGCCACTGCATTCACGAATGAACATGGAGGCTCCCCGGCTTTTGTTGCTCCCATTAAAAATATTCCCATCATGGTGAACCACTTGAAATTTCCCAGGGCCTTCACAGATGCAGCCCCCACACTTCACAAGCCTACTGCATCCATCTGGGTATCCGCGATTTTCCTTCTTGTCTTAGCTGAGGTCCTGTTACCTCCGGGAAGACTGACTAAAGTATTTGGAAAATATATAACAGGCGATAGTCAATATTATAATATAAGAAAATTATTTAAAATATCAGTAAAGGATAACCTTGTTTACAAGTAGGCTTCAACTTGTCAAATAATAAAGGAAATACACATTAAAATAAAGGCTTAAAAAACGCCGCCAGAAAGGCAAGACGTTAATGGATGCTAATATCGCACACTGACCAGGCTGTGTGCCCTCATCTGTGGTCGGTTAAGAAGTTTGTTAAAGAACTACCATCATAGATGTCAATCTGGCAAAATCCTTTAAAATAATAAAAAGAATACGTATACTATCCACCAAGCAGTCTCATTTCTATAAGTTTATTGTTTAAAAAATAATAAACATCTGCCTTCATCAATCCACCAGTTTATTAGTACATTAATCTGAAATAATGGATGACTTATTTACTCAAAACATAATACCTAACACATCTCACCAGTTTAAAGAAAATGGAAACCTTACTAAACTTTTTAGAGAATATTTAAGTATACACACACACACACACACACACACACATGAGTAATGGTAACTGGGAGAAACTTTTTTGAGAATTCTATTTTATTAGTATTAGATCATAGCTGTGTACATTAATGTGATCTAGGGCACCATGCACTGGTTTTATAAACAGTTCAACACATTTTCATCACACTGGTTAACATAGCATTCCTGGCATTTTTTTAGTTATTGTGTTAAGACAATCATATTCTACATTCACTAAGTTTCACATGTACCCTTGTAAGATGCACTGCAGGTGTAATCCCATTAATCACCCTCCCTCTGCCCAACCTCCCCCCTCCCTCCTCTCCCTCTCCCTCTTTCCCATGTTCTTAGGTTATAACTGGGTTATAGCTTTCCTATGAAAGCCATAAATTAGTTTCATAGTAGGGCTGAGTACTGCCATTCAATCCTATAATTCCTCTACTAGGTATATACCCAGAAGAACAAAAATCACATTATAACAAAGATATTTGTACCAGAATGTTTATTGCAGCCCAATTCACAATTGCTAAGTCATGGAAAAAGCCCAAGTGCCTACCGATCCATGAATGGATTAATAAATTGTGGTATGTGTACACCATGGAATATTATGCAGCCTTAAAGAAAGATGGAGACTTTACCTCTTTCATGTTTACATGGATGGAGCTGGAACATATTCTTCTTAGTAAAGTATATTAAGAATGAGAATTTTAA
>CAUYPK010073629.1:0-21900 GCA_963574355.1 Loris lydekkerianus
CGCCCACCCGCACGCCCGGTTCCTTTTTTTTTTTGTCCACCGTCGCACTTTGTGGCCCATGGTAGATAAACCCCGTGTTTTTTTTTATTTTTTTTTTTCTGAGACAGAGTCTCATTATGTCACCCTCGGTAGAGTGCCATAGTGTCATAGCTCACAGCAACCTCAAACTCTTGGGCTTAAGTGAGTCTCTTGCCTTGGCCTCCTGAGTAGCTAGGATTACAAGCACTCACCACAATGCCCGGCTATTTTCTTGTTGCAGTCGTCATTGTTGTTTAGCTGGCCCAGACGGGACTGGAACCCACGCACCTTGGTACATGTGGCTGGTGCTGTAACCACTGTGCTACAGGCACCAAGCCTCTGTTCTTGACAATGAGATTGCGACATGTGACTTAGCTAAAAAGGATGACCTTCACTCCATGTGTCGACCCTGCCCAGAGGGAGGGTAGCCTAGAGGCCATGCAGGTTTTTCACAAGGTAGGCACTCAAGAGATTTTAAGGCCAAATCCTCTCACCATGGCCAAACAGCAACCCTTTCTGGGTAGACAGGCAAATGATACCTGCAGCCCCCAAAGCATAGCCTCTGTCTCAGTAAAGATGGCCAGTCCAGAGGACAGGGCCAACCAAGTCCTTTCCTCACCTTGCTGATCTTCACCATGTCCAGTTCCTTTTGTAGGCGAGCAAGTGTGGCATCATCATGGCCTCCTGCACACTTGGTAACTGTGCACCACTTCTGACTGCTAGGGTCATAGCAGCCCATGAGGAAGATTGACATCATGCCACCTGGGAGGGGAGTACGGGCTGAGGGTAGGCTGGAGAGAGCCATCTTTGCCAGCCCCAAGAGCTAGGGAGTGCAGCCTGATGAAGAGGAAAGGACCTGGGCCCTGGTGTCACAGTGCCATTATTCATCACTTAGACTTGCCTCTTACTAGCTGGGTAATTTTAGCTTTGTAAGCCCCAGTTTTCTTGTCAGCAAATTAGGGATAATCATACCCAACGTGTTGAGCTCTGGGGAAGTGAACAGTGCTCAGCACATAGTAGACTGCCTGAAAGTATTAGTTCCTCAGATCCCAACGAGGCCCTGAAAGAGTAATTGGTGGTGAGCTTCCTTCTGTCAGGCTAGCACAGGGTATTCTTGCCTGACTTCTCCCTGCCTGTCTGTAGCTCTCATATGTCCCTGCCTGCGGTATCTCAGGCCAACTTGGGGCTCCAGATCCCAAGGCTTCAGAAGTCATGATGGGTCATGCTGGCAGATCAAGCCAGTAAAATGGTCAGTCTGTATCTCAAGTGATACCTTCCAAAAGAGTATTACCCCAGGGGCAGAGAGCATCCTGACCTTTGTTCCCCTGCCCATAGAAGGCTCCAAGGACTACCAGGTCAGCCGTATCAGCCATGGCCCCCTCGTTCAAATAGTCTTTCTTCACTTTCAGCCAGTGCCGTTTCCCAGGTTCATATGTACCCTGAGGGGAGGCAAGAGAGACCACTAAGCATAATGAAAACTCCCCTGAGGATGGGACTTACCCTATCACTACCACGCACCAGGTTTATCACAGTGCCCAGCCCACTCTGAGGATATAGAATGTGTACACCAATCCATCCTCCACATCCAGAACAGACCTGTCCAAACCCTGGAAGGCTCCCTCAGCACCCACCTCCAACCCCCTCAGACTGCCACCACCATTTCCTGGCCAGGGCTGAAAAGGCTCAGGGGAGAGGGTTTAGGGTCTCCAGGAGAAAACAAGGTGTAGCCACTTTACCTTCACATCTTTCAGCACTAGCCCTTCCAATCCCTCCCGGATGACTCGGTTTATCATGTCCACCAAGTCTGAAGCTTTCTAAGGAACAAGAGGAGAGATACTGACATGTGTGTGAGGACAGAAAGTGGCATGGGAGTAAGGTGGGGGTTGTCCCTTTTCATACTAATTAAGTGCCCACTAAAAACACTCTTAACTTGAATGTAAGAAGTGAAAGGTTATAAAGCAGAGAACCTCTCATCCAAGCCAGAGAGCTGCTGTGGTTGTGAAACACAGGTGCTCACCTAAGAGGGATTTTCACACATGTAGAGAACACATACAGTGGTCAGAGGCAAAAATAGCAGGCCCCCGTAATATAAGAGAATTAAGACCCATTCTCCCAGTCATGCTCAGCTCAGGGGTTCCCTACCCTGCCTTCAAACCACTAGTGTGCCGCCTGGGGCAGGGTCTCCATTTACCGTGACTTGCTTCATTTCTGAGAACAAGATCCGGTTTGGAATTTCAATCATGTTGTCATGAAGAAACTTTCGCCGCTCACATAGAGGCCTAAGGGAACAGGAAAGCTGAGATTAGGCTGGGATCCTCCCACCTCTATTGGAAATTCTGAGGGAAGGGGCACAGCTGTAATAACTGCGGTTTTCAGAGAGGGTTTGCCATGGATTAAAGCTCTCGTATGTAACAGCTATGCTGTTAAGGGCTGCAAAGGCTCCTTCGTGACCGAAGATGGACAATTATGAGCCGTGGCACAAAGCTAGTTCAGGCTGCAGTTCCCATGTCTACTTTATTAAGCCAAGGGAGAACTGGCCTCTAGCCCAGATTATATAAGTTCTGGTCCCACCTGAAAAATAATTTCAACTCATTTTTTATCCCATGTACTCCGCTTTGCTTCAGCACCAAGGCCAGCTGTTCCTTGGGTCAACAGGCTGAGACAAGACTCAGGACCTCCTACCTGACCAGTTTTCTCTTCTGCTTTCTTCCTGCCCCCTACCCCATAAGAATCCCATTCTAGAGCCCAGGCTAGAGTGCCATGGCCTCAGCCCAGCTGACAGCAACCTCAAACTCCTGCCTCAGCCTCCTGAGGATCTACAGGTGCCCACCACAATGCCCACTAATTTTTCTATTTTTAGTAGAGACAGGGTCTCACTCTTGCTCTCAAACTCCTGAGCTCAGGGGATCCTCCCACCTCAGCTTCCTAGAGTGCTAGGATTACAGTGTGAGCCACTACACCTGGCCTGCTTTCTTTCCCTTCCACAAGCAAGGATGAGGCTGCTGTAGGAGGAATAGGTGTAGGAAGACTTTTTTTTGCAATTTTTGGCCGGGCCTGGGTTTGAACCTGCCACCTCTTGTATATGGGGCAGACGCCCTACTCCTTTGAGCCACAGGCGCTGCCCTAGGGAGACATTTTTAAGTGTGGAAAGGGCCAATATTGGTTTCTCAGGTCCATGCACATGGATGAAGCCAAGTTGACTGGTAGTTCTCCCCACATGGTGTCACCCATAGCCTCCCCTAAAATAAAGAGCCTCCTGCTGTCAGTCTCTTCTGAAATCAAAACCTTCAAGCTGAGAACATTTGCCTTATGCCCCCAGGAGTGCTACTGGAGAAACAGAGGGAAATCCCACTGAGCTCAGTCTCTCTGCAACAGTCCCTTTTGCTTTAGTAGAGAAACTATTTTATTTAATTTGCCCCCTACCCTCAACCACTAGATCACTAGGGATGCTTTAGTAGAGAAGCTATATGGAGTCAACATACAGCTTTTCCTTACATAGATGGCGGGTTGGCTCTAGCAATTGTGCTACCTCTCCATACCTTCCTGCATTGCCCCTGACAAGCTCCTGGGCACAAAGGCAGAGATGGCAGCCTCTTCCCCTCCCTCTTTTCCAACCTGACACCCCCCACCCCGCACCCGTATGTCTCCCCATCCAGCATAGGAGAATAGATTTCTGACAGTTCCTGGGTTTAAAGATGGTAACCAATTCACCTGTCCATCAAGCTGACATCATTGAAGTAAATACAATCAAAAACAAACAGGCAGACATTAGCGTCTTGGAAGGCAGCTTTCTGTAAGGGAAAATAAGGCATTAGGTACATAAGGGACAAAAGTCAGAGGGCATGAACAAACGATCCACTCTGGAGGGCCTCTGAAGCACCTGATGGTAAAGTCCTACTTGTGCTCTGAAGCCTGTGAACCATAAGGGCAACTCAGCAGATGGTGCTAGATGGAAACCAACTCAACTGTAAGTTGTTTCCCAATACCAGCTCCTTTTTATGCAAAAAGGAAAAAATATCAGAAGCAAAGAAGAGCCCTACCCTCCATGATATATTCTACTCTTCAGACTGCACCACAGGTGTGCACGCATGCACACACATTCGTTCTTGCACACATGGCGCTGAGCCAGTACCTTGTGTACTCCCAGAGTCCCAAAGGGCAGTGGTTTGCCTGTTTTGTTGTCTATCAGGAGCACCTCAGAGTCCAAGATCATGCTGTGACCCCCAGGAAATGCCTGTGGGATGTAGTCCTTAAAGTGGGCCACCTGAAAGCAGAAATGTAGCTTTGATGAGGGACAAATCAGCAGCAGGGACCTACAGCCCTGCCACAGAGAGTAAAGCCTAAGCCCAGAAAGAATACAGAACAACATGGAGAAGCTCATGTGCTTGACACACAGCCAGACCTTGCTGGCCACTAGACAAGAGGAATAGAATAGGCTATGTCTTTTAGTACTTATGTCCAGGTCAAAAGTCCCCTGAGGTCAGCCCATGTTGAGTCACATTCTATGGGATATAGAGAAGACAGAATTTTGGAAGAAAAAAGAAACAGTAAACCTGTGCAGGAAAGAGGGAGGGGAGGGAGGGAAAGGTGAGTGGGCAGAGATTAGTGTTTACTGTAGAAGATGGGTGGATATCAGGCTGGGGGTTGGATCAGGACAGAAAAGACTGGTTAGAAAGACGATAGGAAGGTGGAAATGAAACCCCTCAGGAACAGCAAGGAAACACAAGCATTATCTTCTCTGAATGGAAGCTCTGAACACACAGCCATCTTCAGAGTAAGATAGGATGTTTGGAATTTAGTTTTCTTGCTAAGGCAGAACCCTGATCCGACAACTCCAGCCAAGGAGAGATCCCCCTGTAACCTGAGGCAGCCCCTGCCAAGTGATGCCAGCGATGGGGTCCAGAGAGGATGACTAGCCCATCTTCTCACCTGGGCGGGGCACACAAACCATCACCAGCCAGGATGCTTGGAGCAGGAACTGTAAAGCCTGCACATCCATCCCATTCCCTTTCAATCCCCAACCTAGCACTTTAAGAACCAAAAGCACAGGAGAATCAGGAATGAGGGAACACAGGGGAAGAGAAAGTAGGAAAAGGGCTAATTCTGGAAAGCTGTGCTCAAACTTGTTCCTGGTATCCATTTAACACCAACCTCATCAGGAGCAGTTCCTTGGCAGTTTTACAGTACTCCACAGAGCAAGTGAACCTGTGCTAAAGCTCTACGCAGAGACCACTGCTTAGCTCTCCTCTTGAACACCTAACAGAAATGGCCTGGCTGGTTTGTCTTCAATGTTCCCACAGGAAGGCAAGGTTAAGGTAAGCATGTGGACCACATAACACATCCTTCTGACACCGGGGCTCTGAAAAACTGAGTCTGTGCTAGGAAAAAGGACAGCAAGGACAGGCATCCCATCTGCTCACAAGCTACTGGAGCCTGATGTTTCTGCTGCTTTTCACTAAAGACACCCCAAAGGATCAGTGTCCCTAGGAGCTGAGATGGGCTGAGGAATGAGTTCTCAACACCCCTGCTGACTAGGGCAGGAATCTAGGCTCCCAGATATCCCATGGGATTGTTTACATCAGAATGTAAGCTTCAGGAGAGCCAACTTCTGTCCATTTTTTCCACTGCTGTATACCAACTAACTGCAATAGTGCATAAGCATTTGATAAATATTTGTTTACAAATTAAACAATGATAGCCCACCAAGCCCTGTAATGCGAGCCTTTGTGTAGTTTATGGGGAGTGCTCAGGACATGGAAATGCAAAAGCAATTTTCACAGCCCAATACTACTGTGGGCGAGGAAGTATCACTGTCCCAGGGAGCTCTGTCCTGACACTAACGTAAGTCTAGATTCTTTGGATATTCCTGCTGAGCAGCCCTTCATTATTGGAATTCATTCATTCAACAAATAAAAAACAAATCCTGTCCCTCTGAAGTACTTAGATTGGCATTAAGAAAAGAAAAAAAGAAAGCAAACCTTTGTTGTATACCAGAGGTAGAATGGCTATGGGACTCTGGCCCATAGGGGAAGGACAAATACCTTGTGGGGCAGGACAGGCTTGAGACTACGGCTGAAGTAGCTGAAGTGATCCCCATTCTTATGCACCTGGACTCGCTCACCATCGTACTTGATCTCAGAGAACATGCCGTTGGGACACTTCTTCATCGCGTACTCGATGGACTTGCAGGCCTCAGCCTTGGGGTGGAAAAAGCAAAGCCTGGAGCTCAATAAGGAGCTGCTTATCAGGGGCAGCCTAAGAGCCTGGAATTGGGTTACTCAGGGCAGCACCTGTGTCCCAGGGACTGACTGCCCACAGTATATGGGAATGGAAAGGTCTGGGCAATGTTGTATTCTGCCTGTAAAATAATCACCACAACTGACACAGGAGCTTGCATTTTGGAGACTACGAATGTTATTCATTGTAGAATAAATAAATTTCCACTGAAACAGAATTTAATTTTTTTCTTAATAATTTACGTTCTTGCAGGGTCCCTGGCTCATTATTAAATACATCAGTTATCTCAGCACAAGAGGTATGTATAGGTAAGATTGAATGTGATAGTGAGGCTGGCAGGGGGAGGGATCAGGGATCCCTAGGACGGAACATCCAGATGCAGCAGTGTTTACTCACAGCTGCGCCAGCCCAACTCAAACAATAATAGCTATCATTCTGGGAGTAGTTGTTAGATACATACACAATCTCATTACATCCTCAATGTAACATCCTAGGTAACAAGTATTGTTTTCATTTTATGGATGAAAAAACTGAAGGTCAGAGGGATTAAATAAATACTTGCTTAAAGTTACATAGCTATTAAAAAGTAGGAATGAGATCTGAATCTAAGCTCAACTCCAAAACCTATGAGGTTAACCACAAAGCCATGTAACCCAGGCCACTCTTCAACTGATAGTCTGTAGAACAGACTCCAGGAAGAATTATAAACGTCAGGAAGGTGGCTGGGCACCCGTAGCTCAGTGAGTAGGGCACTGGCCACATACACCAAGGCTGGTGGGTTCAAGCCTGGCCTGGGCCTGCTAAACAGCAATGATAACTGCAACAAAAAAAATAGCCAGGCATTGTGGTGGGCACTTGTGATCCCAGCTGCTTGGGAGGCTGAGGCAAGAGAATTGCTTAAGCCCAAGAGTTTGAAGTTGCTGTGAGCTCTGATGCCACCATACTCTATGGAGGGTGACATAGTGAGACTTTCTCTCAAAGAGAAAAAAAAAAAAAAAAAAAAGGGTAGCACCTGTGGCTCAGTGGGTAGGGTGTTGGCCCCATATACTGTGGGTGGCAGGTTTGAACCTGATCCCGGCTAAACTGCAACAAAAAAATAGCGGGCATTGTGGCGGGCACCTGTAGTCCCAGCTACTTGAGAGGCTGAGGCAAGAGAATCGCCTAAACCCCGGAGTTGGAGTTTGCTGTGAGCTGTAATGCTATGGCACTCTACTGAGGGCGATAAAGTTAAGAATCTGTCTCTAAAAAAAAAAAAATTCAGGAAGGTCACTACTGAAAATAACTAGGGTCCCTTCCCTGAGATAGAGATCTCACTATTGTGGTGCTGGCTGCCCCATGTTCCTACCAAGAAAAGAACACTTCCCTATCCCAAACACAGAACCCTAAACCAAAGCTTTAATATGACATACAAGACATTTTAAAAAACCCCCACTGTACATCACTGGAAAAATCCAAATGATCTCACAGTAGGCATGGAAGCATATGTGGTGGGTCCTATAACACAGGAAAGTTCATGCCAGAAAGGAAACTCCATTTCTCACGAAATGAGCAGAAGGCCGAGATGATCTGTCAGAACTAGTCTTCATTCCTTAAGATTTTTCCCAAGTCACCCATCATAGGAAGCCTGGCTCTGCCACTAATGCTCAGTGTACTCTGTAGCAGGTCACAGAACCTCAGGAGTTTCTTAACATATCTGTCTGTCTTCAGATAAAATGATAAACCATTCTAGGCAGATGCCTAAGAGTCTCAGACATCTTTCACAAAAGGAGACTCAAGTCCCAGAGAGGCTAAGTAATGTGTTTAAGATTCTACAGCTCTCACCTGCGGTGCATCTTACAAGGGTACATGTGAAACTTAGTAAATGTAGAATATAAATGTCTTCACACAGTAACTAAGAAAATGCCAGGAAGGCTATGTTAACCAGTGTGATGAAAATGTGTCAAACGGTCTATAAAACCAGTGTGTGTGCCCCATGATCACATTAATGTACACAGCTATGATTTAATAATGAAAAAAAAAAAAGATTCTACAGCTTTTTGGCGGCATAGCTGTAACTAGAATCCAGGTCTTCCCACTAGATCCCCATGGAGAAATGCCCTCTGGCATTTCCACTCTTCTTTCCCTAAACTCCTCCAGTCAACTTGTAAGACATCTCAACACTCATGTCCTATCAGATCTCACTCCAAAGGAGGTGACACTTGGAGAGGCATAGAGAGCAGGGTAGGGTAGTCCTCCTCACCAGCATGGGCTGTACAGGTGTCATTAGTGAGGCCTGGACACTCAGAGCCCGTCTCGGGCCAGGCTCTTTCTCCACTTCCTGCTCATTGCGAAGGACGCGCTCCACCACATCCTGCAGGTTGCGTGAGGCTTTGAAGGCTTCATAGGCATTGGGGTCAAGGGCATCTAACCTGCCAAGAGGGACAGAAGCAAAACAAAATCACTGCCTTTGACCTTATAGCTTTGGATATGGGTCTGTCCTCACAGAAGAAATCACATTCTGTAGGGAAGGGGTTGTATTCTATTATCATTCAAGAATGACTTTCACAAGAAGAGAAAAAACTGTTAGAAAATTCAGCTCATTTGAGGCACTGCCTACTTGGATCTGCTGCCTGAGTGAAGAAGGGGCTAGAGTGGGCAAAAAACTCATATTCTACTTGCTGAACATTTCCATACTGTCAATTCTAACAACCCCATAAGAAAGGGAGTTATATCTATTTTACATCTGAGAAAATGGAGGTGGAGACAGGCCAAGTGACAGAGAAGGGTCCTCTAGGAAGTAAGAAGATGAGGATTCAAATCCAGATCAGACCAGGACTCCAAAATCCTCACACTCTCTGGGAAAAACGAAGCTAGCAGCTCAGGCTGTTAGAGGAGCTGGTACTTACACATGTTTTGCACCTGAGTTCATCTTCAGATCATGTTTGATCAACCTGATGATGCACTTAAGGTCATTGGCTGTACACCTAGGGGAATTAGGCACATTCAACTTGGTCTCTGAAGAGCTCTGGACTCCCAAACCTTCCCAAGAGATTCCATCTCCCTCAGCCATCCCCATTGGGCATTTTATTTTTTATTAAATCATAGCTGAGTACATTAATGCAATTATGGAGTACAAGGTGCTGGTTTTATATACAATTTGAAATACTTTCATCAAACTGGTTAATATAGCCTTCACCACATTTTCTTAGCTATTGTGTTAAGACATTTGTATTCTACACTTAGTAGATTTAACATGCACCCTTGTAAAATGCACCACAGGTGTGGTCCCACCATTGGGCGGGTCTGGCTGAGGCAGCTGTCCTTTCCCACCTGGAGGCGATGTCCTGCAGGGCCTGTTGCTGCT
The DNA here is from genome assembly GCA_963574355.1 of Loris lydekkerianus. NCBI lineage: Eukaryota > Metazoa > Chordata > Mammalia > Primates > Lorisidae > Loris > Loris lydekkerianus. The sequence goes on from CAUYPK010073629.1 coordinate 9,599, forward strand.
CATCCTCCTTGGTGAGCCTGGAGAGCCGCAGGAGGAATTCATCCACTTCCTGGATGGTAAGGAGGCTCTTGACAGCTGGGGGGAAAGACTTGCTCTGCTCAAAGAAGACTCTGATTGTCTCTGACACGTCACCCTGTCTCCAAAAACCAAACACCACTGTTGCAACCTCAGGCTGGCCAAGTATATCCCCCAAGACCCAGAACTAAAGATGAACCAAGAGATTTCAATCATAGCTCCTGTCCCAACTCAACTTATGTACCTCACTACTTTGAGGCTCTATTCCATCCACATACCCTAGAACATAGGATTTGCCCACCTGCCTTGGCTGAGACAAGAACTAATCCAGCACTAAGCCAATTTGATTTCTGCCTAAGAATTTGAACAAATAGACAAATCTGTTAACATCAGATAATGGGAGTACGTGAACAGAAATGTTCCACAGTGCCAGGGCTACAGTCATGAACAAACCAAAGCTGAATGGTAAAGCCCAAGTTATAGTGTAAAAAAAGAAATAAGAGAGTCCAGAGCAAGCGCCTCAGGAGAGACAGAAAAGTCTCAAATCCTGACTTTTGAGAACCATGCCTTTTGTGGTTCAGCACTGGTATAGTTTCAGTCCTCAGAAACATGAAATTAACAGTTATAGCTTCACATTTAGCAACCCCCCATGAAAGCTTGTTCCAATGGGTTTCACTTGCCTAAAATAGGATGTATCCCAATCAGAAAAAAAAGAGGCTGCAGGTGCTTGGCTTGGCAGAACCACACCTGGAATGTGGCCTACCCTCCCTTTCCTCTGACCTGCTCTAGGTCCCGTGCCATATCATCTGGGTTGCAGTTAAAAATGCGACTGAAAAGCTTCACAATCTGCTTATCGTTCAAGTTGTAAACACTTTTAATGACACCCGGCAGCAGCAGCTTCACCGTAAGGTACACATCACCGTGGAAACCATCTGGAGACAGAAGAAAAGAATGCTTCTTGAGAAATGAAGCTTAAACAAATATGTAAACTCAAAGCATAAACCAAAAGAGATCTATATATGGCTGCCTAGACTCCCACAGTACCCTGTGCATGTCACTGGGTAGGACATGCCTACCATAGAGACAGGTGGCTAGTGGTTTATGTGTCTGCCTCACCTTTAGCCCATGGAAGAACTCCGCTGGGCAGAGCTATAACTTTCATTTCATATGCTCTGTAACAAACACATTACAGACTCTCAGTGACAATTTGTTAGATAAATTAAAGAAACAGAGTTGGAAGACTATTCCAACCTATGTATATGGGTCACAAAAACCTATGGATAGTGAACTTTTTTACAAGTCAAATAGGATGCATCTGTCTGGCCTCTTAGGGACAAAATAAGGGCATAAGAGAGATGCCAAAATGCTCTGAGTAGAATTGGCTACATAAGGGCCACGTGCAGTGGCCCTGTAATCCTAGCATTCTGGGAGGCCAAGGGGGGTGTATTGCTTGAGCTCATGAGTTCAAGACCAGCATGAGCAAGAGTGAGACCTCGTCTCTAAAAATAGCTGGGTGTTGTGACAGGCCCCGGTGTCCCAGCTACTTGAGAAGCTGAGGCAAGAGAACTACTGGAGCCCAAGAGTTTGAGGTTGTTGTGAGCTATGATGCCATGGCACCATGCCACCAAAGGAGACAAAGTGAGACTCTTGTCTTAAAAAAATAAAACGGCTACATAATTAGGGAGGTTCAGTACAAAGTGCAAATTCAGGGCCCCTTATTCAAAATTATTAAGAATTTCAAGACAGCAGTAGCAATGTATTAAACCAAGCATGGGACCCTCTGCAACTGTGCAATTTACATCCTCATGAGCTGACCAAGGCCCTGAGCTCCTTAGAAGAAAAGCTCATTCAGGATACTCCTGGCCACACCTCCTGCTGAGCCTTTCCGCAGGAAGTCCTGGATGATCTGGGTCTTTGTATTATAGCTAGGATTATCAGCCACCATGGCGCACAACTTCCGAAACTCCCGAAGCAGACAGTCCTTGTGCTTGGGGTCACATTTGCTTGAAGACAGACTTCGCTTAGGGACAGAGTTTGAGGGGGCTCCATCAGAGTTGTTGGGCTTGGCTGACAGAGAGAAACAACACAGATGAATTCATCTTGCCTTTCTGAAAAGGAGGAAAGGGATTGAAAGAAACTAATAGACATTCTATTGGTGCTTTAGCTTCACTTATTCCCTCCAAATAGCCCTTTGTGGTAGATAACATTATATCAGTCTTACAGGTAAAGAAATACAGGTTAAGTGATTTCCAAAAAGCTGATTGCTTTTTAATGGTAAAGAAATACCACCCTCAGCTCGGTGCCTGTGGCTCAAGCACCTTAGGCACTAGCCACATACACCTAAGCTGGCGGGTTCAAATCCAGTGACGGCTGCAACCAAAAAATAGTTGGGCGTTGTGGCGGGCGCCTGTAGTCCCAGCTACTTGGGAGGCAGAGGCAGGAGAATCGCTTAAGCCCAAGAGTTGGAGGTTGCTATGAGCTGTGATGCCACAGTACTCTATCCAGGGCAACAGCTTGAGGCAAAGGAAGGAAGGGAGGGAGGGAGGGAGGAAGGGAGGGAGGGAGGGAGGGAGGGAGGGAGGGAGGGAAAGAAAGAAAGAAAGAAAGAAAGAAAGAAAGAAAGAAAGAAAGAAAGAAAAGAAAGAAAGAGAAAGAGAGAGAGAGAGAAAGAGAGAGAGAGAGAGAGAAAGAAGGAAGGAAGGAAGGAAGGGAGGGAAAGAAAGAAAGAAAGAAAGAAAGAAAGAAAGAAAGGAAAGAAAGAAAGGAAAGAAAGGAAAGAAAGGAAAGAAATGAAAGAAAGGAAAGAAAGGAAAGAAAGGAAAGAAAGGAAAGAAAGGAAAGAAAGGAAAGAAAGGAAAGAAAGGAAAGAAAGGAAAGAAAAAGGAAAGAAAGGAAAGAAAAAGGAAAGAGAGGAAAGAGAGGAAAGAGAGGAAAGAAAGGAAAGAAAGGAAAGAAGGAAAGAAGGAAAGAAGGAAAGAAGGAAAGAAGGAAAAAGAAGGAAAGAAGGAAAGAAGGAAAGAAGGAAAGAAGGAAAGAAGGAAAGAAGGAAAGAAGGAAAGAAAGAAAGAAAAGAAAGGAAAGAACAAGTGATCCCATTTCATTGTGAGCAAGAGGCATGAACAGAAGCTTCTCTGAAGAAGACAGGCACATGGCCTACAGACACATGAAAAAATGCTCATCACCTTTAAACATCAGAGAAATGCAAATCAAAACCACTTTGAGATATCATCTAACTCCAGTAAAAGTAGCCCACATAACAAAATCCCAAAACTACAGATGTTGGTGTGGATGTGGAACACATCTGTACTGCTGGTGGGAAGGCAAGCTAATACATTACTTTTGGAAAGAAGTTTGGATCAAGTATTGAACACAAATGTCTTAACACTGTGATTAAGTAAATGAGGTGAAACCTATGTTAATAGGATGTAACCAGTCCAATTTGTACAAATAATCAACACATTGAATCCCACAAAGGCATAAATGTATTCATGACCTATGTATATATGAATTAATTTTAAAAAAAAAAGTTTGGAGAACACTTAGGGAACTAAAACTAGACCCGCTATTCAATCCTGCCATTTCTCTACTAGATATATAATCAAAAGACCAAAAATCGCTTTACAACAAAGATATTTGCACCAGAATGTTTACTGCAGCTCAATTCATAATTGCCAAGTCATGGAAGAAGCCCAAGTGCCCATGGACCCATAAATGGATTAACAAAGGGTAAAAAATGTTCCTCAACTCTATGTTATAGATGGTTTAGGTGACTTGGCTATATCATATCAACCCCAAGAAATATGTGTTTGGTATTTGTTTTTTAAGACAGAGTCTTATTCTGTCATCCTGGCTGGAGTGCAGTGGCAGAATCAAACTCCTGGGATCAAGTGATCCTCCTACTTCAGCCTCCCAAGGAGCTAGGACTACAGGTGTGTGCCCCACACCTCTCTAATTTTACTTTTTGTGGAGACAGGGTCTCACTATGTTGTCCAGGCTGATCTAAAACTCCTGGCCTCATGTGATACTCCTGTCTCAGCCTTCCAAAGCACTGGGATTCCAGGTGTAAGCCACCATGCCCATCTATTATTTTTAATTGGCACATAATAACTGTACATATTTGGGGGATATAATATAAAATCTCAATACATGTATATGATGTATAATAATCAAATCAGGGTAATTAGCATATTCATCATGTCCAACATTTATCATTTCTTTGTGTTGGAAACATTCAAAATCTGCTTGGCAAGCTATTTGATAAATTTTTCTTTTCAGTTATACTTTTCAACTTCAGAATTTTTATTTTATTCTGTTTTATAATTTCTACATTCTTGCTGAGTTGTTGTTATACTCTCCTTTAATTCTTTAAACATAGCTCCATTTATTTATTTGAACATGTTTATAATAACTTCTTTGAAGTCTTAGTTTGTTAAACCCAATATTAAGGACACGGAGAGGCAGTTGGATTGACTGCTTTCTTCCTGAGTATAGGTCACACTTCACTGCTTCCTTCTTATGCCTCATCATGTTTCACTGAAACCTGAACATTATAGATAACATATTGTATTAACACTGATACTGATTTTCCCCCTTTGCTGTTCGTTTAATAACTTGCCTCAGCTAAATCTATAAAATCTTTCTCTTTCACTGTGTGGGTCTATAATGTCTCTGCCAAGTTGTTGTTTTTAACTATTACTATTCTTGTTTTTCATTTTTAAGCCTGGAATCTTTAAGAGTTACTACTGTGTCTAGATTGGCAGTCAGTCAATAATTAGAGAACAGGATCAAACATCTCAAGGCCATAAGGCTTTCACCCTTGGCCAATGAATCTGCATGTGGATAGGAAGTGTATTCAAAATTCAAGCTGTTTCAAGTCTGCGTAGACGTCCGCTGTTGGGCCCTTTAGCATCTCCTCTGCACATGCAAACAGCCTCAAGGTTGACCAAGAGTATATGGACAGTTTGAGCCTTCTCCAGTGTTTGCTGTACCTCTGGCAGGAACATGCTCACCTTAACCACTCCTGTAACTTCAGGCTTCTAGAGATGTTGGCCTTCCCCATTGCACCTAGCTCCAAGATTATCACTTCCAAAGACAAAGCTGATGGTGTGGCATTAGCAGCCACTTGAAATCAAGTCAAATCAATAGCAAAGATACTGGTCCTCACAGCCTCACAGCAAAGATGCAGGGGTCCTTAAACTACGGCCCGTGGGCCACATGAGGTGGTGTGATTGTATTTGTTCTCGTTTTGTTTTTTTACTTCAAAATAAGATATGTGCAGTGTGCATAGGAATTTATTCATAGTTGTTTTTTTTTTTTTTTTAAACTGTAGTTGGCCCTCCAATGGTCTGAGGGACAATGAACTGGTCCTCTGTTTAAAAAGTTTGAGGACTCCATGCTAGAGGAAGGAGGGAATAGGAAAGGAATACCAAGTAAGAACATCACAGAGTCCTACTATTATTACAGGAAGTTCTATGATTCTTGAAGTACAAATATTTCCTTTAAAACATCTATAAAGAAAAAAGTATAAATGCTTCTCAGATTATTGTATACTTTGGACAATTTGTAGAACTTTGAAATAGTTTTGTTTTGTTTTTTTTTAAATCTATTTTGTCCATACATAGATTTTATTTTTATGAAAAGGTTTTACCAAACTACTTTTTTTTTTTTTTTTATTTTTTGATTTACCAACTTTCTAATTGAGCCATGGCTAATCTGTATTTTTTAAAGTTACCAATATTGTTACAGTTAGCATTTTTTAGTTATTAGTAAGGTTAAACATTTGTTTCTTTCCCATTCTCTTGTTTTGCTTCTATATATCTCAAAATTAATATTTTCTCATCTCTATGAATATATTATAGATGACAAATTTTTGTCTATATATTTGATGTATTAAACTCAATTAATTTTCCCATTTTTTTTCCAGGAGCTTTTCTTTTTTTTCTTTTTTTTTTTTTTTTAAGAGATAGCGTCTTACTCTGTCACTCACGCTGGAGTGCAGGGATGTCATCATAGCTCACTGTGTCTTAAAACTCCTGGGCTCAAGGGATCCTCCCAACTCATCCACCCAAGTACTGAGACTACAAGAATATGTCAATATTTTTATATTTTGTAGAGAAGGAGTCTTACTATGTTGCTCAGACTGGTCCAGAACTTCCTCGTGAGCTTTTTATTTCAACCATTAGAGTGTTTTCTGGTGCTTAAAGACTGAGATAGTTGTCCAGTTACTCTCTAATGAAACCAATTATAGTGGCTTCTCAACTAATTCCCCAATTCCCATTTCCAGCCCATCCTATGCAGGGCTTCTCTCATACACACAAGACAGTCATTAAGCTCTAATGAGTTCAATTATTTCTAACAGGAAATTAACACTAACAGAAGGCAACATTAATTAGTGAAATGCAAATTTTAAAATATATGTAGTTTTACTATATTTATAATATCTTCAGCTTCTGACAAGGTAACAACACCAAGAGTTTCTGGTAGAATACTTATTAATAAATTAAAACATTTGTAATTCAATATTATTAACATATAAAAAGTGCTAAATTATTTCAGGCAATTCTACAGGCAGGGCAAGGCAGGCAGACTTAGATCAAATATGTTCTGTCTTCATCAGTCTACCTCTTCCATCTCATCTACCCTTGAATGGCTTCCATGATGATTGGCAAGATTGAATCCAGACTCTGTCTGAAACAACTGTTAAAGGAATACAACATGAAATTGGAAGCTGGACAAGGTATATGAGCTGAAATATAAACCCAATCCCTAGATGCAGGTCATGACCTGCTGCAGTAGCCATAATGGAGAAGAGTGGATAAGGTTCATGGTCAGAAAAGACTGCCTTCTACAATGGGTATTCACAAGAATATACATGCTGATAAGGGAACTTGATACCTCAAGTCACCTTCCTAGAACTAACTCACCCTAACATATAAGATTTACAGGGGGGCATGTTGCTGAGAGCATGATGTCCCTACCCTTCAATGTACTACCAGGAAACAATCAACTTAGGATGCTATTAGGGTGAAGGTCTTATAAACTAAAAAACTGTAACAGTACAAAAGTATCTTGATGAAAGATCATATAAAAATGGCATGTAGAAATGAACCAGTAAATCAGCAGGAAGCCCAGAGAAAAGAATTTGAACTGCCTTATTATGCAATCCAAGACTGAAAGAGATTCTGCTTCCTGAGCCGAAATTTTCATGATGATGACATGAACAGTGATAGGGAGAGTCTGTCCAGTTCTCTACTCTAATCCTAGGCACTCCAGAAGAAATGGCACTCAATACATATTGGGAAACAATAAAGTAAGAGGCTATTAGAATGAATATCACAATGTACCAGGCAATTGTGTGGTATATTTATGTTTGTGTTTCTGCATTTATATGCACATATATGACACGACAAACAATGCTATACATTTTACATGTAATGATACTGAGACTTAGTTATAGATGTTACCTCAGCTATAGATGTTACTCTAGCTCCAGAGCCTATGGATCTTCCACTGTGATGGCTTTAAAAATCCTCATTAGGTATCTCATAATAGGAATTCTTATATCCCTCTCTTTAAGTAACCCTTTAGCTTTCTGGAACAAATCTACCTCATGAATGGGGGTAAGACATGCTAAAGTTTCTCAGATAAAGCCACCCATGATCTTAGCTGGTTCAGGCAGACAGTGCTAACACCATATTTAAGCCAGATAGAAACAGGGAGCATAACCCATGTCTTATTTTACATGTGGTTCATGTCGGACTGAATAACCAGGGAACTGTCTAGAAAGAAAGCACAGAATTAAAGACATGATTGCTTCAGAAACTGTATCTAGTTCCAAGGGCTTCTCAGTCCACAAATGATTCACAGAAGAAACAAGAAAATGAATCATCCTTTATCACACCATGGCTATATGAAGAAAATCACCAGAATGAAGAAAGAATAGACAGTACTCAGTTTTCTTAGTGACTAAGTAGGAGTGACTGTGTGGCTGTCTCAAGTGAATCAGGTCATTAACATAGGGGAAACTTTTCCTCTTGGTTTGCTCACTATAAATACTATCTCAATAAAGAATGACATAATCTGAAACCAGGTTCTCCTTCTCTACAATTATGCTCAAATTGCCCAAGGTCCATCTGTACTGTCAAAATGAGGCAGAAATGGGGCCAAACACATAAGTGACTCAGGCAAAATTACCAAAGAAACTTGCTGAAATTGTTTTTCCAATCTAGGATTGTTCCCTTTGTTCTATCTTTATTTCCCTCTTAGTTCTAGAAGTGGATGCTGTTTTAGAGACAGAGTAAGGAGCAAAAATTTTCAAGGTTTCATGGAAACAGGTAAAAGGGTTGTCAGGAGAATACATATGTGTGGTCAATGAGGATGTGGAGACATGTATGGATAAATCTAGTGTTTAGGTTGGGGGGGGTTGAAATAGGATGTCATAAGCAAAATTCATCTAAATCCCAAATAAAAGACTCAGGAATCAATAAAGCAAGAGTTAGAAAATTGGTTTAGAGGTTAAGAAATCCAATTTTTTTAAATTTTGAAACATTACAAACATAAAAACTGTAACATAACATATACCCTGATATTAATCTGAATATATATATATATATATATGTGTGTGTGTGTGTGTGTGTGTGTGTGTGTGTATGTGTTACATGGATATAAATGTTTTTGTTGTATGGATACCTGATATAATGCTTAAGTTCAGGCTTTCAGTGTGCCCATCACCAGAATGGCATTCTTTGTACCCAGCAAGTTTTTACTCCTCACCCTGTCTCACCCTCCCTGCTTCTTGGTTTCCAATGTCCTTTAAATCTTTGTGCCTGTGTGTGACCATCATTCAACTCCCAATTGTTAGAAAGTACTTGTGGTGTTTGTTTTTCAATTCCTAAAAACTTCATTAAGGGGCGGTGCCTATGGCTCAAAGGAGTAAGGTGCTGGCCCCATATGCCGGAAGTGGTGGGTTCAAACCCAGCCTCGGCCAAAAACTGCCAAAAAAAAAGAAAAACAACTTCATTAAGAACAGTCTCTATCTCTTGCATACTCTCTCACCATGTGATGCCTTCTCTCATGTTATGCTGCAGCACAAAGGCCATCATCAGATCTTTGATCTTGCCCTTTCTAACCTCTAGAGCTATAGGACATAAATTCCTGTTCATTATAAATTACCCAGCCTCAACAGAAACCAACATGACTTGGTAAAAAGAGTAGGGTCCTGGGGGGAGAAGCAAGATGGTAGCCAAGTAAAAGCTTCCTTGCAATTGGCACGGTTGGGAGAAAAGACTCCAGGCATCTCTGGCTGGTGGAATCTGCCCATAAACATCCCATTGAGGACAGAGAGTCAGTGAGAGACTTCTGGACCCCAGGAGGAGGACAAAGCAGTGGAAAAATAAGTGTGTGCTTATTCGGACTAATCCCACCAGCAGCTGTAAGTACAGCGGCAGTAAGATTGCAAACTGGAAAAGGCCTTACCTGTGAACTGTTTGGGTTTTTTTGGACTTGGCACTCAGTTGAACTACCTTAGGAGAGCTTGGGCAAGAGTGCGGAGGACTTTAAGCATTGTCTAGGACCCCAGATTGAGCCACAGAGCCAGATGGAACTAATAGTGTTTGGTGTGGGCCTTGCGGAGCCATTGTAGGAGAACTGCCCTGGCAAGCTCTGCCCCCAGGGTGCAGAGCAAGAATTGGGTGGGATCAAGTAATCTAGTGACTGAGCAGCCTAAAGGTAAGGACTGAGACACCTTACACCCTTAGCCCTCAGGGGCATAGAGTAAGACCAGATTTGGCACACAGGGACTCATCGAAACCCTAGTCCAGAGGCACAGCAACTTAAAGAGCAAGAGGAAGTGAAAGGAAAATTAGGGCAAGGAAACAGATAAAAGAACTCACTCATGAGAAAGAATCAGCAGAAAAACCTGGCGACATGAAAAACCAGTCCAGAGCAACATTCCCCCCCCCTCCCCGGACCGTGAGTTAGCTACTTCAGAGGATTCCACCTATAAAGAAATGTTAGAAATGACAGAAAAGGAATTTAGAACACAGATGACGAAAACAATGAAGGAAATGATGGAAACAATGAAGGAAACTTCTGATAAAATGGAAAATAACCAAAAAGAAATCCAAAAACAGAATCAAATAAGAGATGAGTGATATAGAAAGAATATAGAATGGATATAGCAGAGCTGAAGGAACTGAAGCAGTCAATTAAGGAATTTAAAGATGCAATAGAAAGTATCAACAACAGATTAGACCATGCAGAAGAAAGAATCTCAGAGGTAGAGGACAAAGCTCTTGAGATAATTCAGATATTAAAGAGGTAGAAAAGAAGAAAAAGAAAGCAGAATGTTCACTGACAGAATTACGGGACTTAATGATGTGTTCAAACATACATGTGATAGGTATCCCAGAAGAGGAAGAAGAATGCCCCAGGGGAATGGAAGCCGTATTAGACAATATTATAAATGAAAATTTCCCAAATATCACCAAAGATTCTGACACACTCCTTTCAGAGGAATGTCGGACCCCAGGTGGTCTCGATTCTAACCGAGCTTCTCCAAGACAAATTGTGATGAATCTGTCCAAAGTCAAGACAAAAGAAATGATTCTTCAAGCTGCCAGGAGTAAGCACCAGTTGACCTACAGGAGCAAATGCATCAGGGTGACTGTACGCTTCTCTAATGAAACTTACCAAGCAAGAAGACAACGGTCATCTACTTTTAATCTGCTCAAACAGAACAATTTGTAGCCCAGAATTCCATATCCTGCTAAGCTAAGGTTTAAAACTGATGGATAAATCAAATCATTTACTGATATACAAACATAGAGGAAATTCACCACAACAAGACCAGCTCTACAGGAAATACTTCAACCTATTCTACACACTGACCATCACAATGGATCAGCAGCAAAGTAAGAACTCAGCAATTAAAGAACAGAACCTAACTTCCACACTGATGCAAAAGATAAAACTAAGCAATGGACTCTCACAAAATAGGATGAATAGAACACTACCATACTTATCAACTATCTCAATAAATGTTAAAGGCTTGAATTCCCCATTGAAGAGGCACAGATTGGCTAACTAGATTAAAAAACACAAGCCATCCACTTACTATCTATAGAAAATACACCTAGCTTCAAAAGACAAATTAAAACTCTAAGTTAAGGGCTGGAAGACAATTTTTCAAGCAAACGAAATTTAGAAAATAAGAGGAGTTGCGATCTTTATTTTCAGATACATGTGGATTTAAAGTAACTAAAGTCAAAAAAGACAAAGATGGTCACTTTATATTGGTTAAGGAAAAAATACAAGAAGATGTTTCAATTCTAAATATTTATGCACCCAATTTAAATGCTCCCAGATTCTTGAAACAGACCTTACTCAGTCTGAGCAATATGATGTCCTATACTACCATAATAACAGGGGACTTTAACACTCCTCCTACAGAGCTGGACAGATCCTCTAAACAGAAATTAAACAAAGATATAAGGGACTTAAATGAGACTCTGGAACAACTGTGCTTGATAGACGCATATATCCCAAAGATAGACTCCATCCCAAAGATAAAGAATATACATTCTTCTCATCGCCTCATGGAACATTGTCCAAAATGGATCATACTGTAGGACACAAAGCAAACCTCAACAGAATCAAAAGAATTGAAATGTTACCTTGTATCTTCTCAGACCACAAGGCACTAAAGGTGGAACTCAATTAAAAAAAAAACAAAAAAAAAAACATTCAACCCCACACAAAGGCATGGAAATTAAACAACCTTCTGTTGAATGAAAGTTGGGTGCAGGAAAAAAGAAAACAGGAAATCATTAACTTCCTTGAGTATAACAACAATGAATACACAAGCTACCAAAACCTGTGGGATACTGCAAAAGCGGTTTTGAGAGGAAAATTTATTGCTTTAGATGCCTACATTCAAAAAACAGAAAGAGAGTGCATCAACAAACTCAAAAGTCATCTTATGGAATTGGAAAAAGAAGAACAATCTAAGCCTAAACCCAGCAGAAGAAAAGAAATCTCCAAAATTAAATCAGAGATCAATGAAATTGAAAATAGAAGAATCATTCAGAAAATTAATGAAACAAAAAGTTGGTTTTTTGAAAAAATAAATAAAATAGATAAACCATTTGCCAGACTAATGAGAAATAGAAAAGTAAAATCTCTAATAACCTCAATCAGAAATGATAAAGGGGAAATAACAACTGATCCCACAGAGATACAAGAGATCATCTCTGAATACTACCAGAAACTCTATGCCCAGAAATTTGACA
>CAUYPK010073630.1:0-26307 GCA_963574355.1 Loris lydekkerianus
ATTCATTGTAGTGCTTGCTACAAGGGAGCATATAACCAGTTCTTTTGGCTAAAATATGACAGGAAGGCATTCCTTAGGTTCTACACAAAAGTAACATTTTAAACAGTCTAATGGCAATCACTGATAGGCTGTTTAAATGAATGATAACTCCTTCATTCATTGTGTTGGAAGGGCCCAGTGGAAAGGGGAATAAAACAAAAAATAAAACAAAAAAACAAGACCTAATACTATTCCAAGGACTGAGCTGGATATATGGAAGCTCCTTAAGATCCAGATGGCACTTGACTGTCATTTTATAACGGTTTTCCTTCAAGTGAAACTACTACATTGCCTCCCAATTTCTCTCCAAGTGTTGAACGGTCCTTAATATCATCCAAGCCATTTACTTGCCACTCATGTTTAATACCTAAAAGAAAAGTACAAACAGTATCTCATTACATTATTATAATTAATAAAAAGTAATTTCTCTGCACAAAATATTCAATGTTTGTACCTGTAAATTTCTTTTTAATGGCATCTTTAGAGCTAGCATAAATCATCTTGCTTTTTAAAGGTGCACTTTCAGGAGCCCTACAGAAAAAAAATTATTGAATCCCATTTATAAAAAAGACAAAGGTAAGACTGACTATGATAATAACAATCCTTGCATTTTAAAAGTACTTTTTGCTTTTGTTTTTACACACCAGAAAATAAATACTAGGTCTTCTTTCTTAGACTCTTTTGTTTCGTATGTGGCATCGTACAAAGCATATCGGCAATCATTCAGAGGTAGCAACTTCACAAAAGATGTGTAGGGGTCCTCTACAGTATCACCAATGTCACCCACCAAGATCTGCTTTGCTTCCTCTACAATTATTTGTCTTTTGTCATCACTTAAACAGAAGAGAACTGCTTTCTTTCTTTTTTTGATCTCCTCTTGTGTAGAAGATTTCCTTACTTTCATATCATTAAAAACTTTGATGACTTCATCATTCACTGTAACTCCAGAAGCCTGAAAATAAACAAAGGACAGTAATTTAGAAAATGTATTTTGGTTTTAACCAAAATTACAGTTTGCCTAGAGAGGATTCACTCTAGGGTGGACATCAAAAATTGTACTGTACCGTGCAAGTAGTCCAATCAGATTTGTCACGTTTTAAAAATCAATATATGATACACCGAAGGATTCTAACTCATCCTGCCCATTCATCCTGCTTAAAGAGCTTTGGACTTAGAAGCAAATGGAAAGGTAGAGCGAAAGGGACAAACACAAGCTATCCCATCCCTGAAATGTTTCCTATTTCACTGGGTGATGTCAGAGCTTCAGGAGCAGCAGCAAAAATACCTTCTGTATTGTGTCAACTCTGCAGGCTTAAAAAAAAAAACACTTTTGGATTTCAGTAGTTAATGCTTCCACGTTTTTTTCTTTAAAGTCATCTTAGCCACTGACGTTTCCTCATAAGGAAAGAGAATCAAGTGTAAACTCCAAACTGCCCACGACTACATAATCTCCCCACAGCTCTAATACAGACACTTCAAAACTAGGCGAGTGGAAGAGCTTTTTACCCCGAGAAAGCGTTTTAAAAAGTTTCCCCAGCTCCTAAATCTCCCAGTAAGGGTTTTCTTACGAGACACCCAGACCCTGACACAGCGCCTTCAGGGCACGTACCAATTTTAGAGCGCGCGTGTTAAGTAAAATTAGGAAGCCAAGGGCAAATGCGGCGCACGTAGGGCTGCACTCTGCGGACCCTCCCGCGCCCCCGGCGCCGGGCACCGACTCCCCCAGCCCGCACCGGCGCGGGGCCCCCCACCCGGGCCCCGGGAATCCAAAGAATGGCAGGGCCGGGCCTGACGGCGGGAGGGCAGGCCGGCCGGGTGGACAGGGCAGCGGGGCCACAGCGCAGAGGCGCCCACCTCAGGGGCCAACTCGGGTTAAAATGGCGGTCTCACTCCCGGAACACGGGGGCCGCGCGCAGGGGGCTTTTCTCGCCGCCCCCGGGCCTCCCAGCCGGCGCGCCCACCTTACCATAGTGCCCGCGGCTGTGGCTGCGGCGGCGGCTGGCGCTCCGGCTCTGTGGCACTGGGAGGAGGCGAGGGAGGGGCGGGCAGGCGGGCAGCGGCGAGTGCGGGGCACGCCGGGAGCTGCAGCCCGAGGGAGGCGGCGGGGCTCGGTGGGCCGCGGGCGGGCGGGGCGGTCACGTGGGCACGCCCGGCCCCCCGCCCGCGCCGCCCCGCTCCGCTCCCGGCCGGCCCTTCGGCCTCTGGGGCCCGGCCGCCCGCCCGCTCGCGTCCTCAGTCTGACCCTGGAGCGCGAGCGCCGCAGTCCCGGGCGGCGGCGCGGCGGTCCCGGCAGCCCGGGGGCCCGGCGGGGTGGCGAATCTAGCCGGTGGGCACCGCCCATCAGGCGGCCCCGGGAGCTCCCGGAGGGGCGTTCCCACACTGCGGCCCTGCTCCCGGGTGCGCGCGTGCCGGGGAGTGCACCGCGCGTCTCACTGAGTGGGGCTGGATTTCAACGTTCTGAGTTTTTTTTTGAAAACCCCAAATTCCCATGAATTGTTTCTTTCATTGATACGAGAATACTATAAGCGATTATTGCTGATGGAAGAACTCAGCAAAAAATAATTTAGAAAAGATACGCAGAGTTGGTACATCAAAAGTGTGCAGTTGGAATAATAGGGATGATAATGATAGGGAAAACTGATAGGTAGTAACGTTCCTTGTAATATCCTTGTATACTTCGTCGGAAATGGACTGTACTGTCAGTATGAAGCCTGGTAAGGGAGCTGACATCACATAAGGTAACCCAACCTCTTCTAGCAAAGCCCACACACTGAGCCAAGATGGCTTCTCTTAACTTTTTTGATAAGTATTCCGAATTTATCATAGAAAAAATTGTCATTTTATACTTTCAGTAAATTTTTCATAAAGACTTAATATGGAGTTGATAAGGGAAGTGTTACAAATGAAACACTTGATGTGCTTATCTGCTCATAATGAAAGATTTGTTTTCTCCTAAATGTTTACCATTTCAGCCTCAGTTTCTTTATTTGTAAAACTAGTAGAATTACTATAAACTCCGCTCAATAGTTAGACTTGTTTTGGGACAATGATTTGCACTAAAAAGGTAAGAGTTATTATTACCTGAAACTCCTAGGAGCAAAACAAATAAATCAGGTAAATCCTGAAACAAACCAACCCAGTTCTTGGCATGCATCAAGAACTTGTGGGTTGAGTAGTACTCCTGACACTGCCCAATCTCTGTAACCTTGAAAGTGTCTCTTAACTTCAAGGTGCCATAAAATTATCATTTTTAAAAATAATTTCTTAAAATTAAGGTCTTTTCCAGTGTTAGAGTTCAGTTTCTGAATATATCAATGCTCAAAAGGAAATGGTATGTACTTCTATGTGTTGGTCTCAGGATTAAGTTTAGGGATGGAAAAGTATAAGGGAGTTTGCCCTAGATTATGTGACAAATTCTTATATCCAAAATTTTAAAAAATTTTGTTAGAGACAGGGTTTTGCTTTATTGTCTAGGCTGGCATGCAATGCACAATCATGGCTCAATGCATGCTTGAACTCTTGAGCTTCAAGTGATCCTCTTGCCTCAGGCTTTCGTTTAGTTGGGATTACAGGCATTAGCCACCACCCCCAGGCAAAATTGAATGTATTTTAAATGGAGCATTTTAGGTATTGCCCATGAAACACAGACCTACTATTATGTTCACATCTTGGGTTTGTTTTCTTAATTGGAAAATTGACTTAGTTTAAAGACAAAAACTGAGAAGAGATTTCCCAATGTCTAAGCATGAATACACAGCAAGTAGATAATACTTTATATCTAGTAGATAATACTTCATAAATGTATTTGGTACATTTATGAAACCTTTCACTTTATTGTCTTTGAACTTCTAAGAAAGTTATGGGGAATGGATCTCCAAAACTCTGATCATCTGCCAGGTGTGGGTATCAGCAACTCTAGATCTAGAATTTCTAGATTCTTCCCCTTGGGGTCTCCCTCTCTTCCCAACATCAAAGATTTGGAGTAGCACAAGTGGAGATGAGGTCTGATAATACTGGGACAGGTGTGAGAACTTCTTCCACAAAACTGGGGGTCCCAAAGATGTTATATCAACACCTTTCCAAGCCTCCTGGTCCCTCTTCCTCTTCCCAGACAGAATTCATTCACACATACCATGTTTTAAGATTCTTTTCCTAAGGGTATTTTTGTCCTTGCATATATTTTGTTGCAGTATAGTCACTTGTTTATGTGTTCTGTCTCTCAACTGCAGTGTAAGCTCCTTAAGGATCAAAGTTCTCTTCATCTTTGAGTTTCTGGAACCTGGTACATAGTAGGTACTCAATAGATGCCTAAATGATAAATTTAAGGTGCTTTACTGCCATGAAGAGAAAAAAGAAGCTCCTGAAGATTGTGAGGCCTTTCTACATGTCCTTGTGAGGATAACTCTGAAAACCTCAGGGCTGGTAGTAGCTCCTTCTCTTCACGCTTGTGAGTTATAACCAGAACTTACCATCACTTGGTAAAGGGGAAGCATTACCAATCATTGCTGCATGAATTTTGGCTCTTGTATAGTAGAGGGATCTGAATGTCATACACCATGTGTATTAGTGTCCTATCACTGCTGTAACAATTTACCAACCACAAATGTTGTGGCTTAAAACAAGACAAATTTATTCACTTATGGTTCTGGAGTCAGAAATCAGAAATATGTCTTATGGGGCTAAAATCAAGGAGCACTGGTAAGCTTTAACATTTTGGGCAGCCTTATGTGAGAATCTGTTTCTTTGCCTTTTGTAGCTTATAGAGGCCACCCATATTCCTTGGTTTTTGGCCCCCAACAGCAATCACATCACTGTGATTTCTGGGTCAGTCACCATATCTTCTCTGACCCTGTCTCTCCTGCCTCCCTCTTTCACTTATAAGGACCATTATTATTTTGAACTCCACTTGGTAATTTAGGATAATTTCATAATAAGACTTAATTACATCTTATGAGATGTAAGGTAACATTCACAGATCCTGGGGTTTGGGATAGGAACATCTTTAGGGGGGCCCATATACCAACTAACACACAATATATGTTCTCTTGAGCAATTTCAAGCCCAAGCAAATAATTAATAGGTGAGATAGAAGGGCCCTGAATAATCCTGTATAAGAACATATACCTCAACTTACATGTGTTATCCATTTACTGAATCATACATAGATGGTAGCAACAAACAGCTATCAGGAACTAAATGACAAACCTCAAAGTCTCAGCTCTAACAATAGTAGTGGTACAATCTCAGGCCATTGATTTGACTCTAAGGCTAGTTTCCCTGTGTGTAAAAAAGGGATTATATTACCCCTTTCTCTCGGGGAAGATCAAGTGAGATAATGTATGTAATGCTCATGTCCAGCATAGAAATAGGAACCAGAACTCTGGAGCTATTGTTACCACCAGTGCAGAGTGAAGATGAAAGGTCTGATTTTACCAACTCACTGGCTAACGTCATGAAGCAGTCCAAATGCCCACCAATTCTCAAGGCTCAGCTAAAGTCCCTTTACTAGAGAGTAGAAAACTGGGAAAGTTGATTTTTGTGTCTGTTTCCTGAGGGACGCAGTGGTGGCCGTTGGATCGGAAAAGTGAGCGATATTCTCCTTGTTTTCCCTGTTTTTCTCCTTGTTTTTCTTGGTCGGTAGAGTGAAGTTGTGGGTCACAAGAAGAAGCAGCAGCTGAAGCCGTCGTGCTGGTATTGTAATAGAGCTTTTGATGATGAGAAGATCCTTATACAGCACCAAAAAGCAAAGCATTTTAAATGCCATATATGTCATAAGAAATTGTATACAGGACCTGGCGTAGCTATTCATTGCATGCAGGTACATAAAGAGACAATAGATGCTGTACCAAATGCAATACATGGGAGAACAGACGTAGAGTTGGAAATCTATGGTATGGAAGGTATTTCAGAAAGAGACATGGATGAAAGGAGATGACTTCTTGAACAGAAGACACAAGAAAGTCAAAAAAAGAAGCAACAAGATGATTCTGATGAGTATGATGATGACGATTCTGCAGCCTCAACTTCATTTCAACTACAGCCTGTTCAACCTCAGCAAGGTTATATTCCCCCAGTGGTGCAGCCAGACTGCCACCAGTTCCAGGAGCACCAGGAATGCCTCCAGGCTTACCTCCATTGATGCCAGGTGTTCCTCCTTTGATGCCAGGAATGCCACCTGGAATGATGCCAATGGGTGGAATGATTGCACCTGGACCAGAAACACCACCTCTGGGGCCTGGGATGCCACCAGGTACGCCTCCCCCTGTTCCATATTCTGGAATCCCTCCCATGACCCAAGCACAGGCTGTTTCAGCGCCAGGTATTCCTAATAGGCCACCTGCACCGACAGCAACAGTACCTGCGCCACAGCCTCCTGTTACTAAGTCTCTTTTCCCTAGTGCTGGACAGATGGGGACACCTGTAACAAGCTCAAGTACAGCTTCATCCAATTCAGAAAGTCCGTCTGCATCTTCTAAAGCTCTGTTTCCTAGCACAGCACAAGCTCAGGCAGCTGTCCAAGGACCTGTTGGTACAGATTTCAAGCCTTTAAATAGTACCCCTGCAACAATTTCAGAACCCCCAAAGCTTACATTCCCTGCTTATAGGCAGTCTACAGCTTCAACTACTAGTACAACAAATAGTACCGAAGCTAAACCAGCAGCTTCAATAACAAGTAAGCCTGCTACACTAATGACAACTAGTGCAACCAGTAAGTTGATCCATCCAGATGAGGATATATCACTGGAAGAAAGAAGTTACCTAAATGTCAATGTAATCTTCCTCGACCAGGATAGGCTCCCATTGGTAATCCACCAGTTGGACCAATTGGAGGTACCACAACCAGACCATCTCACAGCAACAAGGAATGAGACCACCCACTGGTGGTCAGTATGGTGGTCATCATCCAGGCATGCCAGGTTACCTTCCTGGTGCTATGTGCTATGTGCTACCTCCCTGGAGCTATGCTGCAATATGGGCAGGGACTGCTGCCCCCTTACCAAGGTGGGCCTCCTCGACCTCCAATGGGAATAAGACCTCCTGTAATGTCGCAAGGTGGCCGCTACTGATCGTACTTCATCCAGTCTAATAGGTTTGGAGATTAAACCTTTTCTCAACTTGTGCTGTTTATATAGCCAAGATTCCGTCAATAAGGCTTCATTGTGACTTTAACAAACATTATCTTCCCACATACCAGGAACAATTGAACATTTATTTTACATGGGAAGAATTATTTGGAATAATAAAGCAGGAACTTTTCCTGAAGTTGCAATTTATACTGTATGGCTTCTTTTTCATGTTTCCTCTAGGTTTTTAGAAGTAAAGTATAATAAATTTGGTTCGTTAAATTGTGAAGGTGCTGGAATTACATGAACATACCACCTTAATAAAGGCAAGTTCTGTAAGCTTACATTGCCATTTGTAAAGTTATGCCTTCACAGCATTTCAGATGCTTTTGGACTTCATGTCCCCAACCTAGCTTGGTGAGGGCTGTAACTGTTTCCAAGTATCTGTACATTGGAAGTCTGAATGTGTAACAATATTTAATGTATTTAGAGCTCCTCATGTTCCAGGGTTAAAGAAATCTGACCCACCAAGGTCATGTGACTTTCTTTACTGTTAAACTTCATTGTAATAAAATGAGAGAAAAAAAAAATTGGGAAAGTTGATACCCCCTAATATATATATTCTTCCAGAAAACAATGTATTTTTTTTTTTTTTTTTAGAGACAGAATGTCACTTTATTGCCCTCAGTAGAGTGCTATGGCCTCACAGCTCACAGCAACCTCCAACTCCTGGGCTTAGGCTATTCCCTTGCCTCAGCTTCCTGAGCAGCTGGGGTTATAGGCGCCCGCCACAATGCCCAGCTACTTTTTTGTTGCAGTTTGGCTGGGGCCAGGGTTCCAACCTGCCACCCTTGGTGGTGCCTTTCCACTGAGCCACAGGTGTCACCCCCAGGAAACAATCTAGATGGATGTTTTCTGGCATGTAAAGTTTGAAAATCATTTTTCAACACCTATCTACAAGGCTAGGTGTGATGGCTCATGCCTATAATCCTAGCACTCTGGGAGGCTGAGGCAGGAAGATCTCTTGAGGTCTTGCTCAAGTAAGAAGGAGACCCCATGTACTAAAAAAAAAAGAAAAGAAAGAAAGAAAGAGACCCCATCTCTAATAAAGATAGAAAAACTTAGCCAGGTGTGGTGGTAGGCACCTGTTGTCCCAGGTACTTGGGAGGCTGAGGTAAGAGGATCGGTTGAACCCAGAAGCTTCAGGTTGCTGACACCTCAGCATTCTAGCCTGGGCAACAGAGCAAGACATTGTCTCAAAAAAAAAAACAACAAAAAAAAAAAACCCAAAACTAAAAAACCTAAAAGAAATCCTATCTAAAACAATGAATTTGAACGATTATGCAGAAAAATTCTGTTCAAGCCCAACTCCCTGTCAAGAAACATCATATTCCCAGCTCTCACAGTCTTGACAAAGTCAGGTGTAAGCATAAAGGCACTCACCAATTCAAAATGTACCTTTTTTTTTTTTTGAGACAGAATCTCACCTTGGTAGAGTGCCATGGTGTCACAGTTCACAGCAACTTCCAGCTCTTGGTCTTAGGCAATTCTCTTGCCTCAGCCTCACAAGTAGCTAGGACTACAGGTGCCTGCCACAATGCCTGGCTATTTTTTTGTTGCAATTTGGCCGGGGCTGGGTTAGAACCCACCACCCTCAGTATATGGGGCGGGAGCCCTACTCACTGAGGCACAGGCACTGCCCCCAAATGTACCTTTCTACCCACATCCCTTCTCAACTCTGACATATCCTGCCTAACTCATGCCTGAGTTAAAAGACTGATGAGGAGCCAAGTCATATATTTTCTAAATCCAAGTTTGAACTTAGAACTAGAAAATAAACTCAGTGGGAGGTACGTGTTGAAGTCTGATCTCTGTGATTCACCCTCTGATGCACAAAATTCTGGGTTTTACACATTTCTTGTTCTTTCTAATTTAGGGGTGTGACCTCACAACAAAGGAACTTAGCAGTTGTGTCCCATGTGGAGATAATGGAGAGGGAGCAGTAGTGAAATGGAACAAGTAGTAAAATGTGATTCAAAATGGTTTCAAACTCTATAAATACCACCTTCAAGGTGTTAGGGACCAGCCCCAAAACCATACTGTGAGTTCCCTCTCAGTGGCTGGAGAGGGTATAAATACATAACATACTTTAGCTTATTAACTCACAGACACAATTTGTCAGATTCATTCACTGCTTATTTGTAACACATCAAACACAACATTAATTGTGCACTTATAGCAATTGAATTCTAATAGTAAGTAACAACCGGTTACCTAAATAATGCAAACCATGTAAAAATAGCATGGTTTGCATTATTTAGGAGAGAAGAGAAACTTGTTTGTGACTTACCTAAGATGGCAATCCTTTGTTCAGCTTACTTTATCATAAAAGCTGTACGAATAGGAGAATGATCAAAAAATGAATTCAAGAATTAAGAGTTTTTATAAGAGGGACTTTACTTAACAAATGCAATCAGTGCAACCTAATTCTTTGTGCCCTTAATGAATCCCAAACAATAAAAAAATTGAAGAGTTTATTCATTCAATCCATTCATTCATTTATTCACCCTTCTATTGGGAACTAGGAATGCAAAGATAAATTTAACACAGTAGGTGCCTTGAAAGAGGTCCTGTGGGAATATACAGCAGGGAAGCCAAATCTATGAAACAATCCCATCCATGCTACAGTGCCATAAGCACAGGATGTCTTATGAGCACAAAGGTGGGTGGGGGGCAGCTCAGTCTGGAATGACTTGGATCTTAAGGGACAAATAGAAGTTAACTAAGAAGATAGAAGAAGGGCATTCAAAGTAAGGGAACCAAAGGTACAAAGCTACAGCCAATGAGTAAAACATAAGAAATCCCAAATATAGGGTATCCCTAAAGTCTCCTCTAAAGTCACTATAGGCCTGGCGCGATGGTTCACTGGGAGGCTGAGGTGAGTGGACTGCCTGAGCTCAGGAATGCAAGGCCAAGCTGAGCAAGAACAAGACCCCATGCCTACTAAGAATAGAAAAACTAACTGGGCATTGTGAGGGGTGCCTGTAGACCCAGACACTTGGGAGGTTGAAGCAAGAGGATCACTTGAGTCCAAGAGTTTGAGGTTGCTGTGAGCTATGATACCAGCACTCTACTGAGGGCAACAGAGACTATGTCTCAAATAAAATAAAATAAATAAATAAAGTCATTATACATAGAGGAAACAGGAAATTGTATCTAATGTACCTTTATTTACCAAATACTCATTACAAAATTTTATAAAGCTGTGGCCAACACATAGAGAATATTTTGTAAATATTTTGTAAAATTTTGTAACGAATATTTTGTAAATAAAGGTACATTTAACTATAATTTCCCTATGTATGGTGGCTTTAGGGACACTTTGTGGTTTGCTGGAGCTTTGGGGCTTGGCAGGGAATAAAGAAGGAGGGATAGGAAGTAGTAGGTCTTATGAGCCTCGTAGGTGTTCGTACTGTCAGAACTCCATTCTGAATTCGATGAGGGAGACAAGAGTTTTCAAATGTGTTTTTAAAATAATAGCTATGTTGAGATAAACACAGAACAAGAAATTGACCCTTATAAGTGTACCATTCAAAATTTTTTAGGATATTCATAGTTGTGCAACCATCATGACCATCTAATTTTAGAACATTTTTGTCATCCCTAAAAGAGCAGTCCCACCACATTCTTTCTTCCCTTCAGCCCTTGGAAACCATTAATCTACTATTTCTAGTAGATTTTCCTGTTCTGGACATTTCATATGAATGGAATTGTATACTATGTGGTCTTTTGTGACTGGCTTCTTTCATTTAGCATAATGTTTACAAGAGTCATCCAGGCCGTAGCTTACGTCAGGACTTTATTCCTTGTCATGCCAAATCATAGTATGTTGCATGGAAATACCACATTTTCTTTATCCATTCATCAGATGATGGATATTCCAGTTGTTTGTGTTTTGGCTATTATGGATAATGGTGCCCTAAGCATTCATGTACAGATTTTGTGTGAATATTTATTTTTGTTTCTCTTGGGTATATACCTATGAGTGGAATTACTAGGTCATAAAGTAACATTAGGTTTACTATATTGGAGAGCTGTTAAACTGTTTTGCAAAATGCCTCCATTTTACAATTCCAACCATATATTTTATAATCTCAGTGTATGAGGATTTTGATTTGTCCCCATCTTTATAAACTCTTGTAAACACTTAGGCATCCTAGTGGCTGTGAAGTGGAATCTCATTGTGGTTTTGATTTGCACTTCCCTAATGTCTAATGATGTTGAGTATCTTTTAATGTGCTTCTAGTATCTTCTTTAGAGAAATGTCTATTCCTAATCTTAGTCCATTTTAAAATTTGTTTTGTTGTTCTGGTTGTTGAGTTGTAAAAGTTCTTTATACATATATTGTGGATACACATCTCTTAATAGGACAGTCTCCGTAACTCAGTAAGTAGGGCACCGACCATATACCCCGAAGCTGGCGGATTTGAACCCAGCCAGGGCCTGCTAAAACAATGACAACTGTAACAAAAAGAAAAACACAGCCGGGCATTGTGGCAGGAGACTGTAGTTACTTGGGAGGCTGAGGCAAGAGAATTGCTTAAGCCCAAGAGTTGGAGGTTGCTGTGATCTGTTTTGTCATGGCAATGTACCGAGGGTGGCAAAATGAGACTCTGTCTCAAAAAGTAAAATATCTTTTTTTAATTTTTTTATTTTTATTTTTTGAGACAGAGCCTACACCCCGTGTAGAGTGCTATGTTATCACAGCTTGCAGCAACCACCAATTCCTGGGCTTAAGCTATTCTCTTGCCTCAGCCTCCCAAGTAGCTGGGACTATAGGCACCTGCCACAACACCCAGCTATTTTTTGGTTGTAGTTGTCATTGTTGTTTGGCAGGCACGAGTTGGATTCGAACCTGCCAGCTCTGGTGTATTTGGCTGGCGCTTTAGCTGCTTGAGCTACAGATGCCAAGCCAAAAAATAAAATCTCTTAATAGATACATGATTTGCAAAACCAAACCAAACCCAAATTCCCCCTTTTGGCTATCTTTTCCTTTTCTTTCCTTTTTGCTTTTCCCCACATTCTAAGATATTTTCACTTTTGTACTGTGATGTCATAGCTCACAGCAACCTCAAATTCTTGGGTTCAATAGATCCTCTTGCCTTAGCCTCCCAAGCAGCTGGGACCACAGGTGCCCGCCACAACTCCTGGCTATTTTTCAGAGATGGAGTCTTGCTCTTGCTTAGGCTGGTCTAGAACCTGTGAGCTCAGGCAATCCACCTGCCTCAGTCTCCCAGAGTGCTAGGATTACAGGTGTGAGCCACCACGCCTGGCCCTCTTTTCACTTTCTTAACGGTGTTCTTTGAAGAAAAAGGTTTAAATTTTGATGAGATTTGGTTTATCTAGTTTTTTTTCTGTTGCTTGTGCTTTTACTGTTATATCTAAGAAACTGTTGACTAATCTAAGTTTGTAAAGATCTATTCCTTTGTTTCTTTCTAAGAATTTTATAGTTGCAGCTCTTACCTCTAGGTCTATGTTCTATTTTAGTTAATTTTTTAATATGGTGAGGTAAGGGCCATCGTCATTCATTTGCATATTGATATCTAGTTGTCCTAGCACCATTTATTGAAAAGACTATTCTTTTTTCGATTTATTTATTTATTTATTATTATTTTTTTTTTTGCAATTTTTGGCCAGGGCTGGGTTTGAACCTGCCACCTCCAGCGTATGGGGCCAGCGCCCTACTCCGTTGAGCCACAGGCACCACCCTTATTTTTTGTTTTTTTGTTTTTAAGAGACAGAGTCTCACTTTATTGCACTCGATAGAGTGTCCTGGCATCACAGCTCACAGCAACCTCCAACTCCTGGGCTTAGGCAATTCTCTTGCCTCAGCCTCCTAAGTGGCTGGGACTACAGGTGCCTGCCACAAGGTACAGCTATTTTTTTGTTGCAGTTTGGCCAGGGCCGTATTTGAACCCACCACCCTGGGTATATGGGG
Organism: Loris lydekkerianus; assembly: GCA_963574355.1. Lineage (NCBI taxonomy): Eukaryota > Metazoa > Chordata > Mammalia > Primates > Lorisidae > Loris > Loris lydekkerianus. The sequence goes on from CAUYPK010073630.1 coordinate 13,102, forward strand.
CTGGTGCCCTACTCACTGAGCCACAGGCACTGCTCTGAAGAGCAATTTCTTAATAAATATGTCAATAGAATATTTATTTATTTAAAGATGAGACTCACTTTGTTGCCCTCAGTAGGGTGCCATTTAGTCATAGCTCACAGCAACCTCAAACTCTTGGGCTTAAGTGATAGTCTTTTGTCAGCCTCCCAGTAGCTGGGACTATACCCACCACAACAACCCAGCTACTTTTAGAGATGGGGGTCTCCCTCTTGCTCAGGCTGGTCTGCAACTCCTGAGCTCAAGCAATGCACCTGCCTTGGCCTCCCAGAGTGTTAGGATTACAGGCGTGAGCCACTGTGTCCAGCCTCAATAGAAACTTTAGGGAAAAAAAAATGTATTGAGTTCTAACTCTGGGCTAGAAACTGTGCTAGACAGTGGGAGTGGATGGTGAAGGAAAGGAAATGTCCCTGCTTTCAGGAAGCTCTTGGTTTCTCAAGAGAGTAACTGGGGCCCCAGATATAGAAGAGAGAAAGTAGAGGTTTCTTCAGTTGATGAGTCCTCCCAACAAAGGCAAAACATGATTAAAAAAAAAAATCTGAGGTAAGAGGACTTGGCTTTTTTTTTTTTTTTTTTTTTAATGGCCAGTAAAACCAGAGGGTAGTGGACAAGAAGAAAAGTTTCCAGGGCGCGCCTGTGGCTCAAAGGAGCAGGGCGCTGGCTCCATATACCGGAGGTGGTGGGTTCAGAAAGAAAAATTTCTAGGTGATGCTGAAGAAATGCTCTGGGGTCAGTTGATGCAAGGCTTTATAAGCCATGATCCAAACTGTGTTTTGAGGCTCTCCGTGGATATTTGTAAAATTTAAGGGAAACTCAGCGCCATCTTTCGGAAAATATGGGAACTACAGCCTCGGGCCGGTCTACCCTTTGGAATCTTGGCTTTTCCTTCTCATGTATTTTCCCTCCCTTGCTGTGATTAAAAAACAAATCCCACGGAAAAATCAGCGTGGGCAGGAAATGAAGATGGGTATGTCCAATATGATTCCAAGGTTTGAGAGTTATACAGTGCCCATTAGGTGTGAAATTGTGAGGACACGGATATTTAAATTATTTAGATCTATTTAAGGTACAGAGAATTGTTAGGTATTTCTTTTGGCTTAAAAGTGCCTTGAAAAAATTACTGAGACACTAAAAACATCTTGAGCAGAGAATATTTGGGAGCTTCTACTGTTGAGGACTTGGGGGATAGCTCCAAGTGTTGCTGTCACTTGCTGTGTTAAGTTTGAATTTCAAAACTCTAAGGCTCAGAGTCAGTAGCACAGTGGTTATGGCACCAGCCACATGCACAGAGGCTGGCCAATTGGAACCCAGCCTAGGCCAGCTAAATAACAATGACAACTCTAACAAAAGTAATAGCCAGGCCTTGTGGAGGGCACCTGTAGTCCCAGCTGGAGGCTGAGGCAAGAGAATGGCTTAAGACCAAGAGTTGGAGGTTGCTGTAAGCTGTGCTGCGACAGCACTCTACTGTGGGCAAAATAGTAACACTCTTTAAAAAAAAAAAAAAAAAAAAAAACCCAAAAAACAAAAAACTCTAATTAAGGACTGTAATGTTTTCCTCCCTAATAGATAATGTTCCCCCAAAGCTAGTGAGACACCAATCAAGAAGGAAAGCAGAAGTGGCTTAAGTGACTTTTAAATTCTTTTGCTTTTTTGAGACAGAGACTCAAGCTGTCGCCCTGGGTAGAGTGCTGTAGCATCACAGCTCACAGCAAAGTCCAACTCCTGGGCTTAAGCGATTCTCTTGCCTCAGCCTCCCAAGTAGCTGGGACTACAAGCACTGACCACAACACCTGGCTATTTTTTGGTTGTAGTTGTCATTGTTGTTTGGCAGGCCTGGGCTGGGTTCAAACCTGCCAGCTCCGGTGTATGTGGCTGGCGCCTTAGCCCCTTGAGCTAGCAGGGGTGTCGAACACGCGGCTCCCGGCCAAAATGAATTTCGGTTCTTTGCCTCTTATCATTATTTTGCATACTGTGGCTCTTTGCCAAGTTTGGATTTTGTTATGCTGCTTCTGAGGAGGGACCTCTGAGGAGCGATCTCCGAGCGCGTAGTCGAACTTGTTTGCCACCCCTGACAGGTTCAGAGCTGGCTTTTAAATTCTTATTCTACCATCTTCATCTAAAGAGTAGGGAGGGGAAGACCTATTACTCTGATGACTCTGGGCTCACTTTAAGTTAGAAAAGATGGGACAGAATTCAGAGGTAGACTCTGGGCTCACTTTAAGTTAGAAAAGATGGGACAGAATTCAGAAGTAGACGAGGCTCATCATGCCTCCTTTTCAAGTTGCTTGGCACTTCATCCTCTCAAATAGGGTTGATCATTATAGCACAGATTGCTGGTGCCACCAGTGTCCATTTTCCCTACTACTTTAGTGAAAGAATATCAGTCTCAATTTTACTTGGAGGTTATGACCCTAGCTTTCAGCTTCTCTGACTAAAGATATAGTCGTGTGACTTACTCTACCAATAAGTGAACTTCCCAGAGGGCTGCTGAAAAGGAGCCAACTTAGCTGGTAAATGTGTTTGTCCTCTCTGCCCTGTTCTTTTTTTTTTTTTTGAGACAGAGTCTTACAATGTCACCCTCTTTAGAGTGCTGTAGCATCACAGCTCACAGCAACCTCCAACCCTTGGGTTTAAGTGATTCTATTGCCTCAGCCTCCCAAGTAGCTGGGATTACAGGCACCAGCCACACTGCCTGGCTATTTGTTGTTGTTGCAGTTGTCTTTGTTGTTTTACCAGGCTAAGTTCAAGCCATCAGCCTTGGTGTATGTGGCTGGTGCCCTACTGACTGAGCTATGGGCGCCACCCACTGCCCTCTGTTCTTTTGGCTTGTGTCACAGACTTGATGGTTAGAGGGCCACTAGCTCTCTTGGACTACAAGGTGACCTTGAAAATGAGCACCACAGGCTAGGATGATGGAATAGAAAGATAGAAGGAATCTGGATCTCCAATATAGTGAAGCCATGTACTAGCCCTGGACAGCCTTCCTGTGGATTTTTTTTTTTTTTTTTTTTTTGAGACAGTTTCATTATGTTGCCCTCAGTAGAGTGCTGTGGGGTCACAGCTCACAGCAACCCCAAACTCTTGGGCTTAGGCGCTTCTCTTGCCTCAGCCTCCCAAGTAGGTGGGACTACAGGTGCCCACCACAACACCTGGCTTTTTTTTGGTTGCAATTGTCATTGTTGTTTAGCTGGCCCAGGCTGGGTTCCAACCCGCCACCCTCTGTGCATGTGGTGGGCGCCATAACCACTGTGCTATGCGTGCAGAGCCCTTCCTGTGCATTTTCATGTGACAAGGTAATTTCTGTTTTATTCAAGTCACTGTTTCTTGGCTTTAACTACTTATTGCCTTATGTAACCAAATCTGTCCTAATGGTTATGATATATAACTACCTGAAATAAAGTTCCAGCCCTTGAACTAGGGGGACTTAAATTTTAACAGATAATTTTATTTAGTATTAAAGGATAAATTTTTCTCTGGACACTATTTCAGCCCCAAATTTATTCTCAGCTTTTTAGCCAGTGCCCTTCTTTGTCATTATTTAATGACAAAGGCAGTTTAACAGAGTAACAATACAAATAATTTCTCAACTTACAGATTTTACAAACAATCCAAATTCAGTATCAGTGATACTATAGCAATCTTGAAATAGAATTATCATAAATTGGTTGGATAGGAAAGAGGGATAGATATAATATTTAATGATCCTTCTTTCAGTATCACATGAAAAATAGATGATAGACAATTAATGTAATCTCTTGAGTACATTTATTCCTAACAAGGTAAATATTATTTCCATTTTTACAAATAAAGAAACAGGATAAGAGTTAAGTAATTTGTCCATTAAGACAAATCATGGCAGAGTTTAAAGTCAAGAATTGTTGGTTCCAAAACCTATGACCTTTTTTCTTTCTTTTTTGAGACAGAGTCTCACTATGATGCCCTGGTGTCATAGCTCACGATGTAATCCTAGCATTCTGGGAGGCCAAGGCAGGTGGATTGCCCTGAGCTCATAAGTTCGAGACCAGCCTGAGCAAGAGTGAGACCTTGTCTCTAAAAATTAGCCAGGTGTTGTGGTGGGTGCCTCTAGTCCCAGCTGCTTGGGTGGCTGAGGCAAGAGAAATGCTTGAGCCCAAGAGTTGGCGATTGCTGTAAGCTACAACACCACGGCACTCTATTGAGGATGACAAAATGAGACTCTGTCTCAAAAAAAAAAGAGGCTGGGTGTAGTGGCTCAAGCCTGTAATCCTAGCACTCTGGGAGGTCAAGGTGGGTGGATTGCCCTGAGCTCAGGAGTTCGTGACCTGCCTGAGCCAGAGAGACCTCATTTCCCAAAAAAAAAAAGCTGGACTTTGTGGCGGGCGCCTATCTACTTGGGAGGCTGAGGCAAGAGGACTGTCTGATCCCAAGAGTTTGAGGTTGCTGTGAGCTGTGATGCTATGAAGTGAGACTCTATTTCAAAAACAACAATAAAAATAATCATATAAAATAAAATAAAGAAAATTTGAGAAAAAAAGGAACAATTCATTTGTTGATGGACACTTAGGTTGCTTCCATATATTGGCTATTGTAAGTAATGATGAAAGGAAAATGGTGTAATAATGGCATTGTGGCCTGTTTCCTTTTAAAGATACTTTTTTTTTTTTGAGACAGAGTCTCAGTATGTCACCTTGGGTACAGTCCCGTGGTGTCATAGCATACAGAAACCTCAAACTCTTGGACTTAAGTGATTCTCTTGCCTCAGCCTCCCAAGTAGCTGAGTCTACAGGTGTCTGCCACCACACCCAGCTATTCTTTGCTGCATTTGTCAATGTTATTTAGCTGGCCTGGGCTGGGAACCCCTCAGCCTCTGTGTATGTGGCTGGCGCTGTAACCACTATGCTATGGGTGCCTAAAGATACATATTGAAAATATTTATGGATAAATAGCTTGATGAGTGGAATTTTCTTCAAAATAACATAGGAAGAGTGGGTAAGGGCATAAAGAAAGACTGACCATCAGTTGAGAATTGTCAAGGCTAGGTGATGGGTATTGAGTTCATTATATTATTCTAATTTCATATATGTTAAAAAATTTTTCATAATAAAAATCAGAAAAGAAAGGAGATATCCTTTTCTATCCTGATATTAAAATATTTTCCTATTTTCTTCAAATAGTTTTGAAGTTTTATTTTTTGAATGTGGGTCTCTAAGTCCTGGGTGACTACGAAGGAACACCACAGAAGAGGACCAGAAAACAAGCTTTAATTGGATTATACAAAGAATGTTGCAAAAAGGAATGCTGTCTAGTTAGCTGGCCTAGACAATCTTGGTCCTAAGATAGTTCATTCCAAAGCTAGGACAGTTTGCCTTGGCTGTCTGGAAATACATTTTCTGATCCGAATTTGAAGAATGAAGCCTATCCTTTTCTATGAAATGAGAGTAAGGAAATATTTTTTATCCTTTTTCCTTTTTGGCCATAGGTCAGAATTATATCCTTCATTTTTGCTTATTTTATGTATGTGTGTGTGTGTGTGTTTGAGACAGAGTCTCACTCTTTTGTCCTGAGTAGAGAGTGCCATGACATTGTAGCTCACAGCAACCTCAAACTCTTGGGCTCAAGGGATCCTCTTGTCTCAGCCTCCCAAGTAGCTGGGACTACAGGCACCCACCACACCCCCCAGCTAATTTTTCTATTTGTAGTAGAGATGGGGTTCTTGCTTTTGCTCAGGCTAGTTCTCAACTCCAGAGCTCAAGCAATCCATCTGCTTTGGCCTCTCACAGTGCTGGGATTACAGGCATGAGCCACCATACCTGGCATACTTATTTATATTTTTTGAGGTATGGTCTCACGCGGGCTGGAGTGCAGCGGTGCAGTTTCAGGTCACAGCAACCTCAAACTCCTGGGCTCAAGAAATTCTCCCACCTCAGCCTCTGGAGTAGCTGGAACTACAGGTATGCCCCACCATGCTAGGATAACTTTTTTTTTTTTTTTTTTGTAGAGAGAAAGTCTTGAACTCTTTGCTCCAAATTATCCTCCCACCTGGGCTTCCCAAAGTGCTGGAATTCTAGGCATGAGTCACAGTGCTCAGCCTGTGTACGTATTTCCAAACATCTATATTGTACATGATTTCTACATTTTTTGTTTTTTGGCTATGTGGACTGTAAGCACAAGAGATATATCCAAATAATAAACACACAAAAAGGGATTATGCTTTTGGAATTTCTACCTTGGAAGTAACATGCACAATTCAGGAGACTGAGAGCTTCTTCTGAAATTGTGGGGAGTGTGGCAGATGTTTTTAGTTCTACTAGGAGAGTTCAAGATAAGAGCCTTTGAACTAGGATAATTCTACCAGATGTAGGCAAAGTGTTCATAGTGAGTCCATCAACTTATAACTCACTTCAGCTACAGGTATCTTGATTTCTATTATTATAAGGATGTGTTTCCAGATGTTCTTTTGATTTGTGGTTTGCCAATTTCCTTCCAAGAAATTGTCAAAAAAACAACTGGACTGGTTGAGTTTTTACCTTAGTTTGTCCTAAAACAGCATTGTTCTGCCACTCAGCTAAGTTAAACACACGCAATACTTTGCAGACTCTGACCTAGTTAATTTAAACACCAGAGAGAAAAAAGTTGAATTGAAATGAAGGAAGAGTTTTAGAGAAGAAGCATATAGCTTGGAAAAAATATTTTTTCATTTTCATTCTGTTTAATGTATTTTTTTTATGTTTTTTTTTTTTTTTTAGAGACAGAGTCTTACTTTATCACCCTTGGTAGAGTGCCATGACATCACAGTTCACAGCAACCTCCAACTCCTGGGTTTAGGCAATTCTCTTGCCTCAGCCTCCCCAGTAGCTGGGACTACAGGTGCCTGCCACAACGCCTGACTATTTTTTTTGTTGTTGCAGTTTGGCTGGGGCTGGGTTTGAACCCACCACCATCGGTATAGGGGCCAGTGCCCTGCTCACTGAGCCACAGGCACCGCCCTAATGTATTGCTTTTTTGAGACAGTCTTACTTTATTGCCCTTGGTAGAGTGGTGTAGCATCAGTGCTCACAGCAACCTTGGGCTCAAGCGATTCTCTTGCCTCAGCCTCCCAAGTACCTAGGAATATAGGTGCCTGCCACAACACCCGGCTATTTAAGAGCCGGGGTCTCTCTCTGTCTCAGTCTTGTCTTGAACCCATGAGCTCAGGCAATCCACTCACCTTGGCCTCCCAGAGTGCTAGGATTATAGGTGTGAGCCACTACACCTGGCCATGTTTAATGTATTTTTTATTTCTTGAAATACTTCCTATTTGATCCATGGATTCTTTAGTAGTGTTTTGTTTAGTTTCCAGATGCTGGCCTTAACAAATGTATAATGGCATGTAATTGTCATTATAGTATCATAAAGAATAGTTTCACTTCTCTAAAAATTCCCGAGGGTGGCACCTATAGTTCAGTGGGTAGGGTGCCAGCCACATACACAGGGGCTTGCAGGTTTGAATCTGGCCCAGGCCTGCTAAAACAACAACTGCAACAACAACAACAAAATAGCCAGGCATTGTGGCGGATGCCTGTAGTTCCAGCTACTTGGGAGGCTGAGGCAAGAGAATTGCTTAAGACCAAGAGTATGAGGTTGCTGTGAGCTGTGACGCCATAGCACTCTACCCAGGGCAACAGCTTGGGACTGTCTCAAAAAATAAAAAAATTAAATAATTAAATAAATAAAAATTCCCCCGTGTTTCATTTATTCAACCCTTTGTCCCTCTCTTTGAGTCCCTGGCCAATCTCTACCTTAAAAAATATTATTTGACAGGGCAGTGCCTGAGGCTCAAAGGGGTAGGGCGCAGCCCCATATGCCAGAGGTGGCAGGTCCAAACCCAGCCCTGGCCAGAAACTGCAAAAAAAAAAAAAAAATAAATAAAAAAATAAATAAATAAAAATGAAAATAAATTAAAATATATATATATATAATTTGACAAGAAATTATAATATTTATTGTGTACCACCTGATATTTGAAATATTTATACATTGTGGAATGGCTAAATTGAGCTAATTATCATCACATACTCCTTTTCAAGACTACAGTCTCCTCTATTTCTTAAACTAATATTTTTAGATACTTACATTGCATCTGGTTATTGATGTTAGGGCTTCAGACTGCCATTCTTTTTTTTTTTTTTTTTTTTTTTTTTTTGTTCTCATGTTTTTGGTTTCTTTTTCTTGCCTTCTTATTATGGGTTCCCAGAATTCTTTTTTAGAATTCCATTTTGATTTACCTAGTTTTTTTTTTCTTTTTTATTAAATCATAGCTGTGTACATTAACACAATCATGGGGTACAATGTGCTGGTTTTATATACAATTTGAAATGTTTTCATCAAACTGGTTAACACAGCCTTCATGGCATTTTCTTAGTCATTGTGTTAAGACATTTATATTCTACACCTAATAAATTTCACATGTACCCTTTTAAGAAGCACCATAGGTGTGGTCCCACCAATTACTCTCCCTCCACCCATCCTCTCCCCTCTCCTCCCCTTCCTCTCCCCTTTGATTTACAGTTTTTTTGAGTCTGTCTTTTCGTACAGCTGTTTTTAGTTGTTGTCCTAAGTGTTATATTATTACATAGCTTATCAGTGTACTAGTGTGATCATCATACCAGTTGAAGTATAGAAATCATATCTCCCTTTATTTCTTCCCCCCTCTTCCATCTATGCAATTATAAACTTCCAACTTGGGCTCAAGTGATCCTCTTGCCTCAGTTTTCCTATTTTGAGTAGAGACAGGGGGTCTTGACTTTGCTCAGGCTGGTCTTGAACTCCTGAGCTCAAGCAATCCACTTGCCCAGGCCTCCCAGAGGGCTAGAATTACAGGCATGAGCTACCTCACCCGGCCATTTAGTTCTTTTCTTTTAGTGCTGGCGTAAGTCCCTGAGTTTCTGTTCAATTTTCTTTAGTCTGTTTTCTTTAAGTTGTCCAGAATTGGGGAGTTATCTGTCGTTCACTGATCCTTTCCTCTATTCCCTCCCTTTTGCTGTTGAGCCCATCCACTGAGCTTTTTATCTTGGTTATTGTATTATCAGCATTAACATTTCCATTTGGCTCTTCTTTATATCTTTTTTTTTTTTTGCTTAAATTATATATGTATGTATATGTATATATATACATGCATATATATGTATTTTGATACAGAGTCTCACCGTCACTGTGGGTAGAATGCAGTGGGATCAGCCTAGCTCACTACAACCTCAAACTCCTGGGTTTAAGTGACCTTCCTGTCTTAGTTTATAGAGCAAATGGGCCTATGAGCACCTGCCACATACCTGGCTAATTTTTCTAGTTTTTAGTAGAGATGAGGTCTTTGCTCAGGCTTGGCTGGAATTCCCACGCTCAAGTGATCTTCTTGTCTTAGCCTCCCAGCACTAGCCACTTCACCCGACCTACATCTTATTCAAACCTTGTTTCATCTGGCTTTCTCTGACATCACTCTGGCAGGGAAAGTTGGGGTGCTATCTTCTGTCAGATACAGGTAAAATCCAAGTTCCCCAGGCAGCCTGTTGATACCAGAAAGGGATGCTCCGTGAGACTGCTGGGCAGTGGTGAGAATCTTGGTGCCCCACGTGGTCTCTACTGACACTGGTGGGGCACTGTCAGAAGGATAACTCATTACTGCCAGCAGAGATGAAAGTCAGATTCCCTCCTTGGTTACCTGTCACACTCCTCCTGTGGATGTATCCCAGCATCTTACCTGATTCTTCTGAGGGTGGAAGTCTTCTGCCCTACCTGCTCTTTGTTCATGAGGATATGGGTGGGTCAGCTTTTTCTGCAGTATTTGGCTAGAATAGTTATTGTCTCAAGTTTTCTACTTTATTAAGTTGCCCCTTTCCTGGTTCTTTGGTTAGAGAGAAGGCTTTTGCTGTGGTTTTACTTGTCTGTGTCATTGGTATTTCCAGGCTATCAGCTTCTTAGGCATCAAGTCTGCACAAGTCAAAAAGAAAACCCAGAGAACTCACCACTGTCTTTCCTCAGGCCCCAAGGTCCTTAGTCAGTTTACCTGTATGTGTATATATATACGTATATACATACACATGCATAGATATGGATGTATATACATATGCTTGCCACTATTCAGAGTCTCATTATCATTTTATATATAATGTCCAGGGTTTTTAGTTTTACTGAGGAATAGGAGAAAGGATGCCTACTTCATCTCCCCACAAGTGGAAGTCTGCCTAAGGACTACTTTTCTTTTTTCCCCACATGTAGGGCATTTGTTCACAGGCAGCCACAAGTTTTGTGCTGCCCTTTGTCACAATGACCCTGGATTCCTATCGGGTGTGTTGTAAACAGAGGAGCCATTCTTCAGGGCCCCTGCTCTGAGCACACCCCAGAACCACTTTCTTTCTTTTCTTTTCTTTTTTGAGACAGAGTCTTTGTCATCCTTAGTAGAGTAACATGGCATTACAGCTCACAGCAACCTCAAACTCATGGGCTCAAGTGATTCTCTTGCCTCAGTGGCCCAAATAGCTGGGATTAATTGAGTGATTCACAATGCTAGGCTAATTTTCTGTTTTTAGTAGAGATGGGGGTCTTGCTTTTGCTCAGGCTGGTCTCCGGATCCTGAGCTCAAGTGATCCACCGGCCTCAGTCTCCCAGAGTGCTAGCTAGCATTACAGGCGTGAGCCACTACACCCAGCCCAGAGGACAGCACTTTTCTAGTATTTGTATGTCCTTTTGAGCATATAGGTAAAGAATATGATAAATAAAAAAAGAACCAAAAAAGAACATCACTACATCCTATTCATTTTTTGCAACAAACATCTTTCCAAACATGAGACTATTTTCTCATATGACTATATGACCATACATACATTGTTTTCCTGTTTGCTCACCAATTTATACTGTTCACAAAGATAAACCCACATATGCCTGATCTCCCTGGAGACACCCTGACATAATGGAAAGATAGAACTTTAATAGAACTGGTTCTTTGCCTCTGTGTCTTGGGCAAGTATTTATTTATTTATGTATTTTTGAGACGGAGCCTCAAGCTGTCACCCTGGGTAGAGTTCGGTAGCATCACAGCTCACAGCAACCTCCCAACTCCTGGGTTCAAGCGATTCTCCTTCCTCTGTCTCCCGAGTAGCTAGGACTACAGGTGCCTGCCACAATACCCGGCTATCTTTTGGTTGCAGCCATCGTTGTTTGGCGGGCCTGGGCTGGATTCGAACCCACCAGCTTAGGTGTATGTGGCAGGCACCTTAGCCGCTTGAGCCACAGGTGCCGAGCCGTTGGGCAAGTATCTTTTAAAAAAAAAAAGGCCAGGCAATGTGGCTAACACCTGTAATCCTAGCACTCTGGGAGGCTTAGGAGGGTGGATTGCTTAGGCTTAAGAATTCTTGACCCTCCTGAGCCAAGAGTGAGACCCTGTCCCTACTAAAAAAACAGAAAAATTAGCGGGGCATTGTAGCACATGCCTGTAGTCACAGCTACAGGAGAGGCTAAAGCAAGAAGAGTACAATGATGCCATGGCACTCTACCTAAGGTGTCAGAGTGAGACTGTCTCCACAAAAAACAAACAGACAAACAAAAAAACCCAACCAGATGAAGTAGTGTGCACCTGTAATCCCAGCTACTCCAGAAGCTGAGGTGGGGAGATCACTTGAGTTGAGTACAGGAATTCAAGTTCAGCCTGGGCAATGAGGAAATATCCTGTTTCTTGAAAACAAAGAAAACCCATCTGAGTCTTAACTTCATCTGAAAAATGGAGAGAATACCAAAAGTCTCATGGAAATGCATTATTTTTTCCCCAAAGAGATGGGGTCTCGTTAAGCTGCCCAGCTGAAAAGCAGTGGTGGTATCATAGCCTACTGCAGCCTTCAGCTCGTGGGCTCAAGCAATTCTCCTGCTTTAGTGTCCTGAGTATTTGGGACTATGAGGTATGTGCTCATACCTGGCTAATTTCTCTCACACTCAGGCTGGTCTTAAAACTCCTGGGCTCGTCCAGGTGTGGTGGCTCAGGCCTATAATCCTAGCACTGTGGGAGGCTGAGGCAGGTGGCCTGCCTGAGGCTCATGAGTTTGAGACCAGCCTGAGCCGAAGCCACAGTGAGACCTCATCTCTAAAAACATAGCTGGGCACCGTGGCCGGCACCTATAGTCCCAGCTACTTGGGAGGCTGAGGCAAGAGAATCACTTAAGCCCAAGAGTTTGAGGTTGCTGTGAGCTATGACGCCACCATACTCTACTGAGGGGGACAAAGTGAGACTGTCTCAAAAAACAAAACAACAACTATAACTCTTGAGCTCAAGTGATTCTCCCACCTCCCTAAGCTGGGATTATAGATGTGAAGTGAGCTAAGGCCTGGCTGCACAACTGCCTAACTTTATGCAAAAAGTATTTAATTTTGCATTTAACTTTTTGCCTGTAGCTCAGCGGCTAGGGCACCAGCCACATACACTGAAGCTGGTGGGTTCGAATCCAGACTGGGCCTGCCAAACAACAATGACAACTACAACCAAAAAATAGCCAGGCGTTGTGGTGGGCACCTGGAGTCCCAGCTACGTGGGAGGCTGAAGCAAGAGAATTGCTTGAGCCCAAGAGTTGGAGGTTGCTGTGAGCTGTGATGCCACGGCACTTACCCAGGGTGACATAGTGAGACTGTCTCAAAACAAAATAAATAAATAAATAAATAAATAAATAAAATAAAGGGCCTGGCACATAAAGGATGTATTAATTTCTTTCCCTTCTGGCACTCTCTTTTACAATGAACAAATCAAGTGCTTTTAGAAATACACTTTATCTGAGTTTAGAGGCTAATGTCTCTGTCACTAGACTGTACTCTAGTACTCGCCATCATGTTTTTGTTCTACCCGTTCAATTATTTAGTCTCTTCTCGAAGAAAAACATGACAGTGAAGTAGGAGTCAAATAATGCTGGTTGCTTTCTTGGTCATATTAACATTACATTCCAGCCACTAATATACATCCCTTGTCTGTTAACCTTGTGGCTACATAAAGTTTTAATTACTTTAGATACAATGATTTTTGTATATCGAAAGGTAATGTATTACTTTAACTGAGTTTGAGAAAGGCAATGCATAATATAAATTCCAAGTTTTATGAGTGATTTTCAGACTGAATAATCCTGCAACTAGTTGGTTAGAAATATTTCTTTCTTAGTGTTTAGAAGAAAAGCAAATACAAAA